>MU856874.1:0-33339 GCA_033296705.1 Chaetomidium leptoderma | reverse complement strand
AAAGTTGAGGTCGAAGGAAGTCCAAGAGCCAAAGAGACGATGTGACGCAAGGGCGGCATTTGTTTGAGATGGCAGCACGAATCCAAGATTGTGCCGCATGAACGGTCGATGAATGGAGTTGTAGAGAGATCTGCTGGAGGGATGCGGGTCGGAGACTTTGACATGTTGCATTGTGGTGCGTTGCTGGGGGGGTCTCGGGACGTGCCTAGCGGTCGTGATGGAGGAGCCGATTTGCCCCTGATTGGTTGGCGCAACAACCAGCTGACCACTCTCCAACGGTCCCACGCGGCCCACACCACCCATACCAACGACCGCCCGGGTTGGGAGGAACTCTTCCGTCAAGACCGTGCTGTGGTCTCATTGTCGTATTTGCTGTTTTCCAGCGGAAGTCGAGATGAAACCCCCAAGGATCGTGCCGGTTGCTCAAGGAGCCGACCCCCGCCATCTGATCTTGTTCAACTTGTCTTTCCAGGCCCTCATGTAACCCATCTAGGAATGGACCTCGTCGTTCGGATGAGGGCTCTCAAACAGAAAGATAAGTCCCATGTTGGCCGGCCCGCGCGGCTCGCAGCGCCCACTCTTGCCCACCACCGTCCCTGTGCCATGACTCATGGTATCCAACCGACTGCCACCCTCAAGCACGAGATGGCCTCAGGCGCTTTTGCCGCGCCTCCCGTTCACCAGCATGCCCCTAGTTCGTTATGGCTGCCCCTCTGCACAGCCGACTATGTCTCCTTGTCTCGTAGAGTGCAAGACTGGGAGGGCGCGCCCAGAGGCCCACACGATCAGTCCAACCAAGCCCCCCACGGCCCAGAAGCCAATGAAGGGCCCGATGAAATGGAGGATCACACGCTCAGGCACGGGGCGCACCCCCACCGTAGGCGCCGCCCCCGTATACCTGGCCATGACCGCTCCCTGCCTGGCTCGGATATCCTTCGGCCACGGAATAGCCCTCCCAGTTCCGCGACTGGGCCTGGGACACGGGAACGCCCGAGTGGTGACCATAAGACCCCTGGCCATGTCCGCCATGCCCGTGATGCTGTTGTTGCGGGCTCTGAGTGTGATGAGAAGAAGGGCCAGACAAGCCGTAGGGTGAGGTCAAGCTGTGTGTCGTGCCGCGGTGGTCGTAAACGACTGGTAGGCTAGAAAGGCGCAGGCCCGAGCTGGGAACTGGTGAGCTGGTCTTGAGGGACGGCGACATTGTTTTGGCCGTGGAGCCGTATGTTGTCGTTGGCCACGGCGACGGCCCCCCAGCCAGCGTGCGCGGGCTCGAGAGTGACTCTGAGTGGTGGTGCTGGTGGTGCTGGTGGCCAGCAGTGCCGACGTAACTTGCCGGGTCTGTTGCGCCACTTGACGTGGTCGAGACTGGCGTTGGTGGTAATGCTGGGTAGCTTCCACCGAGGCCGACGGTGGTGGCAATGTGAGAAGAGTTGGTCGAGGTCATGGTGGTTGTTGTGGAGGCGCTGTATTTGGAGATGATCTTGTAAAGCGCTCCCGCTAGGTCCTTCCAGTGGAACACCTTGACGTCCTTCTCGATGTTGCGCGGTTTCGGATTCCCGAAGCCCATGATGACCTTGAAAAACTCCTCACTCTCAGACCGAGCCTTGCTGACGGTTGCTGGGCGAAATCCCTCGAGGTTTCTGCGGATGCGGTTCTTCTCGTCCACGCCAAATCGGCTCGGTGCCGCAAGAAGCTGCTCCAGAAGATGGATGGTGTCAACCGATGTGACGTAGCACGCCTGCTTTTCTTCCCACCAGATGCAGCTGATGCAGATGCTATGCGGCGGCCGTTCTGCCACGCTCACGGGCTTGAAGGTCACCGTCAGGACGCTCCCGGTCTGCTGCTTCCTGAAGAGCACAAGCCGGCGCTTATTGTCCCACTCTTCCTGCGTCCAACCCTCTGCCATGGCGGAGAGATCGCCAGCGATTTTCAGCGTCACCTTTTCCTGGTAGACTCCATAGCCAGGGAATCCGGCGGCTGGTTGGGCCAGCGTGCTGGTCCGGATCAACTGTGGCGCAGTAGATGCCGGGTGCTGCAGCGGTGTCAGGCTCGGGCGGGACACGCCGACATGTGTGCTGTGTGCTAGGGCTGAGGTCGTCGACGTTCGGAGGGGGTCGAGTTGGCTGTTAAACAGCCATCCTGCTCCATGCGGTGACCGCAGCACGGGCGGCGCTCGGGAGTAGTGGTCTGCAAAAGACGCGCCGCGGTATGATGACAACATACTGTTGTTTCCTTGGCCGTAGGGCACGGCGGGGGCGGTATTGAAGTCGGGGAGTCCGTGTGATTGGGCCTGTATTTGTGCCGCGGCATGGGCAGCCGAAACGGTAGGTGGAAAGCCGTATGTATTTGTAGACGTTTCGTCAGCGAGCGCGTGGTGAGCAACGGGACTGTTCGTTTTGGTGCGTCCCTGCGAGGCTTGTTGGTGTGGTGGGCTGGCCCGGTGGACAGGTGATCTAGTCTTGGGAGACCCCAGGTCGGGCGGACTGCTGTCATCAGGCACTCCAACTCCCGCAGCACCCACCCCAGCGCCGCTTTGGACACTGTGGTACGAAAACACGCCAATATTCTCGACCCGTGCCATTTCCTCCCCGTTTGTGTTTTCCAACAGCAGCGCCAGGGGGACATTGCTGAGAGAAGGACAGCTGGTACTCGGGAACTGTGGCGCCTCAGCGGTGATCGTGTAAGTGCAAACGCCGTTGCCATCCCGCGAGTCCCTAGAAACCTGTGCAGTGCACCGCCCTGAGCCGAAAAAAAGTGAAACGAACGGCGCAGGTGCCGACATGCTGCCTCCGAGAATATCATACTGGCATGTCGCTTTTAGCGATACCTTGGTGCCAGCGGATCCGCTGTTTGGGTGGCATGACAAGACGTTGATGTTGGTGCCCGGCGGGACTTGCGAGGCGAGGTACTGCCCTGCTGTAGCGTTGTTGGCAGCAAATGCCATCTGGTTGAGTTGAGAGGCGGCATTCTCCGTCTGCTGGGTTGAGAAGGTCTGGGGAGAGTACTGCGAGTAGGCTGAGTCTGCGTACCCTGAAGTTTTGGCCGTTTTGGCACTGGTTAGCTGGTTCTTCGTTCACGACAACGCTCAGATTCAACAGACGTACCGTGCAGCTGAGGCGGCTGGGGCTTATACCCAGACATAGGCATGGGCAGGAGACCAGGGGGGCATCCCCCGCTGAGGTCTCCTCCGTTTTGCGCCGCTTCCTCCTCGAGCCGGATCGTCAGCGTCTCAGGCGACTCAACTTGCTCGTCGAGAATGATCGTCCGGTGCGGATGGTATCCCGGCTGTCAAGTAACGTCAAAGTCAGCCAAAAGTGCCAAGCTTCTCGGGAAAAAAGGGGTTTTAGATTTGCGAAGCCAACTTGGTGTCGTTCGCCTTGCAGCGCAACGTCGTTGGAAAAAAACGACAAAAAAAACGAAAACGACCATCCCAACACTGCTCCACTCACCTCGTACACCTTGTAAACAGGCTGATGGATCTTGGTCGCAGACATTCAAACTGATTTCCGCGTAAAGTCGGGACTATGAGATCGAACTCCGTCCGGTATGTCGAACAGCGGAGTAGCTCGCAAGCGTGGCGGAATAGTTTCGGAATCCCTCCAACGTTGATTTGGTCTCCGAACCTGATATCTGATATCTCTACCCCGTTAGCAAGGTCTCACAGCACGATCCCCGATTGAACATGTTGGGCTGAGATCTGCGCTTGGCGAGCTTCAGCGGCTTCGGTGGGGGGGGGGAGGGGGATGATAGGGTCTCTGGCTCACTTTCACACGGGTTGTCTGACTGACTGAAGCGAAAAGTTGAATCCTGAGAAAATGACACTCCCAAGTAGCGAGAAGTAACTTCCGTGTCGAACTGTTCCTGATGGTGGCGCTGGTGCTTTGACAGGATTCTTCCAGTGGTTGAAGTGTTGCTCGACTGGCTGTCTGGCGAAAAAGGTTGACCCAACTCCCAGACCGAGTTTCAGGCACTGATATCCAAGCCCGTCTTAGGTTGCGGCCGGCTCAAAGAAACCCAAAGCTGCCAACTAATGAAAATGTCGGTCAGCCTAAACTTTGGGTAAGGTACCAGGATTGAGTGGCAGGGCCATGGGCTCCAGATAACAACAAAGCTCACCAAGTGTTTCCAGGCAGATTAGCCCTTCCACGATGAGGTTGCGGAGCCTGGGACCGTGGCATGCCGATACCAGGGCACAAAGTGGCACTTACTCGGATGCTGATTGGCACAAGAGGCCTGTTCGTTTCAAGTCTCAAGACTGTGGTTCTCGGAGCCGGGATGGTGGATATTAGGTTTGATTGTATGCAGCTATCCTGAACCTGTTCGCATGATAAAATGTCAGAACGTTTGCAATCAACGGCAGGCAGGTATCCGTGAACAGTTCGTCCGGTGTGCGCGAACCCGAGCTGTGGAGCCGCTGAGTGGACTGAAACTCTGAGCCAGAATCAAGACGGAGCATAGAGAGCATAGAGAGCAGCGAGCTATGTTCAAGACAGAGTCGAGACACACGACGCCTCTGATGTTTTTTGGGGGGCAGATGGGGGAAGATGAAGACGGGCCGCGAGCGACGGAACGGAAAGGATAACACAGACCAGCAGCGGCTTGCATATCTTGGAATGGTTGGAGTGTCGGCAAGGCGGGCGTCAAGTGGGCTCCGGAATGCAGGCTGGAAGCTTGAGGTCTGGAAATCGCGTCAATTTGCAAGCCTCTCGCCTCACGCTTCGTGCTCTGGGAAGGCAAGTCCGTCGGTCCGTTCTGATGTCCCGCGGGATAGAGTGCCAAGGATGGAGAGGGCTGCTCAAACGTCCTTTCAAGCCGTCGGCCCCAATTCTGAGGGTCCTGAGAGTACTCAGGACAACGGCAGGTGACGGCGGCGGACGAGCAAGATGGATGGAGTGTGGGTGAGCAGGGATAAGAGCTGGCCCAGCCGTTGAATGCAAGATTCCATGGTCTCTAGGAGGGAGGGAGAGATGTGGATCACGCAAGGGTTATTGGAGGAGGGGGGGTGTGCCAGACTGCAAGGAGGGAAGATGTTGAGAGGCAGGCAGGATGGAATGCCTCTTGGAAATTGTCGAAAAGGGTCTGAAAACAAGGAACCCTGCGACTGTCGCCAGCAAAACCCGATGCGAGCCACGGACCACCGCGGAGCATGCTTGGAGAGCCTGAGCCTAGCTAGCATCAAGGCAGATCCAGACAAAATATGGGCAAGACGCAACGCCAGTGGAAACCCGATAATCTCGGAACGAAGCGCAGAGCCAAAGGGAAAAGCAAAGGCTGGCGGAATGGGGGAGTGCAGGGGGGGGTTCGGTGGGGAGAGAGGTACCTGTACTCGGATATCGCAACCCCAATGGGGTGGTTTTGTGCAACGTTCGCCGAAGTGACAAGGGGTCGTCTGGCCGAATGAGGCCTGGGGACGACAGAGAAAATGGTTAGACCCACCTGCAAGGCTGGTCAGTCCATGCTACTATTGGATGAAGGTGGAGTAGGACCTGGTAACCTGCAAGCACAGGGGGGGAAAGAGATCGTCTCTCGCGGATCTGGGACCCCAGATCAGCTGCGCGGCAATCCACTGATCCCTGTGATCGAAAATACGACGCTCGGTCGTCGGTCCGGCACTTCCACGACTGCCGGTTGACGGGTTGGCGGCGATCAGTCGGAAACGAGATACCGATGTTGCTGGCCCTCCTCGCCGAGTTATGGAGGAGACAGACCTTCCCAGAGCGTGCGAGCTTTACCACCTGCCGGTCCTGCCCCGGGGTGGGAGCCGGAGGGCTCGGACGGAACCCAAGGCGCAGATCGGCGGGTGCAGCGCGGTCGGTTTTTGGTTGCGGGATCCTGCGCAGCACGCTCGGGCAGGCAGGGGGTGGGAGGTGCTTGGGACCTTGGGTAACCTAGATGCCTACAGTTTATTGGTTAGGGAGCTGCCGCTTCAAGCGGTTTTGGGAAGGCGATGGCCGCCGATGGATCGTCGTGGGGGAAGATCCCGGAACCCTCACTCGACCCTGTCTTCGCTGATGTGCGCTGTCATGGGGTGACAGAGCAGCCGTGATGCGACTCATGCCCCCAAATTCCCACTCAGGTGACGGCACTAGCCGCGGATCTTCACTCGCGAGTTCTCAGACCCGGGTTCCACCGTAGACCCCCGGGCACAGCAGACAACAACAGGGCGGCAACAGCCGTGGCGGGATCTGTGCGATGGGACCAACAGGAATCCACCGGCTGAGATGCCTTTATTATCGCTCTGCTTGCCCGTGTTCCGCAGCCAATAGTCTTCTGGCGGCAACCCGAGCCAGGCAGGTATGAGGCGCAATGCCGAAGCTTGGGTCTCAGAATCGAGCTGAACGGGGACAGGGAGAGCTGAAAGAGGGTTGTAATGAATCGCTTGGCGGAAACTTACCAGGAAACCACCAATCTTCCTTTATTCACGACTCGTGTCGCCAGCAAGAGCAGGTGCGCCGCTTTCTCCAGACAAATTGCCGATATCCCGAAAGTTTCCACAGCGAGCGAATGGGTTGCTGGACTCGTTGGACTTTTTGGCCGAGGCAAAGCGCAGGCAGATGTCGTACTATTACGCGGTTCGGACGTCCAGGCGGCGGGGGGGACACTAAAATCGCAATGATGCCAGAAAGGCCGGTTGGCTGGCTGACCCGTTGATCAATCCCTTTTTAGCGAAGTAATGGAGGTTATTTGCAAGTAGTTCTAGCAAGGGGAATGCAATGGCTGGCAAAGCAGGCGACGGACCGGAGACGGGGAATCGGGGCTCATGGCCCATGGGTGCCACACTGGTATGGGTAGCCGGGGCGGGAACGAAGAAGGGAGATGTTGACGTCGGAGGTGTGCCGCGCATACATATAAAGCCAAAGCTGAACGGGGCCGACGATCCATGTTGATAACTAACACGACACGGTGGTCAGCCCTGCGGCCATATTAGCGGCAGGTCAAATGCAGGGACGGCGAGTTATGCCGGCGGACTTGCACTGCTGGTGGATACCGGGCATCGGGCATCAAGCATTGTGCAGCCAGCCCGGGGTCCCGTGGGAGGTCGCGATGGGTGGATGAGTGGGCGTGTCTCTTTTCAAGGATCAGGCATGATCGAAGGGGAAGCGCGGACGGGGTATATAGACGTCCTCTCGAGAATCGAGATCCGTGTGAGTGGCATTGAACAGAATGATGGTAAATACGGACGTAGTAGTGCATACCTGCGTTTCAGGCCCGCCACGATGCACAGTTTCCTGCGATGCGGTGTGGAGACGGACCTCGGAGGCCAAGATGCAGGGTGCCCGCCGTTGAATGAAGCCGGCATGCCGGCGGCGGCGCTGAGCCGTGGGAACGACGGGAAGTGGCTGTGCGTGGTGGAACGTGGACGGTGGTGAGCAACCTGTGAGTGACAACTTGAACCGGCTCCGAGGCGCCCGGCCCAGCTCCCAGCCTCTTCCGATGGCGTGCGCCGCTGATTGTTAGCACCGGATAAGCGGCGTGAGTTAACTCAAGGGGTGTTGGCCATGCCCGGCCGGGGGTTTGTCGATCCAGTGGTCTTCTGGGCGGTGCACCAGAACAATTTTCTTCCGTATTCTAGACCCTGTGTGGTCCCTGTGGTTTTTGTGGCCTGCACGTGCGGGTTAAATTGTCAATCTTGTGGTTGAGCGAGTAACATGTTGGTGTCCTTCTTCCACGTTGAGAAGTGAGAACCCCGGGGAAATTATGGGCAAAAAGGTTTGCATTGCCTAGATCGAGCCTGCCTAGGTCGAGCCTGCCTGGATCGGATGAGGTGATCAACCTGGAGTCCTGGCACTTCCCCGCCAGTGTCAAACTGGAGTCTCCGAGTCCGAGTCCAAGCGCCAGGTTCGGTGCCCTGATCTCGACACTCCTTCCTCAACTCGTTGGTTGCCTCGTATGATCAAAGTTGCTCGGGCCCAGTCCCGCCTTCCATTTCCGAATCCGTTCAATCGCTCCCCATTTAAGTTTTGCAACTTGCGGGCTCAGGCTTTACCCCTGCATCCGCGTCCTTCCACAACATCGCGGCCTGCATCTGGACCTGATCGGCTTCCAACGCCGCCGGCCCATCGAGATAACGCGGGGACAAGTACCTAGGTAGCCAACTAACACAAATAAACCAGGGGGTATGCAACTGGTGGGTTTGCTGTGACACTGTACATACAGTGTACACGACAACCACCAACACGCGATCAGATTAATTTACCTCCGGTATCCGTATTCTAATATCTAAGTTACGATCCAGCAATTAGCATCCATGTCCCTTCTGCGGACCAGCTTCCGGTTGGGCTGGCCAGCACACGGGGCTGCATCTATTACGGCCGTACAGGCGTCTCCAGATTCGACGGCCACCCGTGAACTGCCGACCCCGAACACAACGTCGAACCCATCGATACCGCTCCGGGGAATCGCCGTCACCCGCCCGATGACGGCACCCGGCTGTTGTGTGTAACATGGAGTCCGCCATTGTGCGCCATCGTCCATGGATCCCGAGTCTCCAACTTGCACAAACCTGGCTGGGCAACTCGAACTCGGCCACGATTGGGTGCTAACATCTCGGCACTCCACCCGCGCCACCACCCCAGCGACGTGTCGCAGATCTGGACCCCATGCCATTAAGCCATTCCAGATCACACCCGGGCGAGCCGGGCAAGGATATGAAGTGGCCCGAACGACACTTTCACGTCCATTGCCGAAGCTGGGATAGTTACTTCACTTGCGCCGACCGATGAACGATCGAGAATAACGGGCGGCTGCGGCTCCGTCAAGTACCTTTCAGCCCTCGAGGCACCGACGCACGGAGCCAGGTGGTCAATATCGTACGACAGACCTCGGTAGGTTGGGACTTGGGACAGCCCAGACCCCACGGGCCCACAGGTCCAACGAGGGGCGAGACGACGACGCAGTTTCTCCTATTGCCCATCTGCAGGCTACCGGCATCAGCCTCGCACCATCTCTATGCTAAGACTCCACGGAGTATCTCGATCTATCGATCCTGCAGACACGCTAAAATAGTAAGAGATATCATATTCCACCTCGCAGTCGTCATTCCACCATGCATGTGCACCGTTACGCCCGTAATTCTTCTTAGCCGCCAGTCGAACAAACACCTGGGAATCGATTACCCCCCAAAGACAGATGACACTGTTTTTGAAGGTGATATCCACGTCGACATCCCAAGGGTCCTAACCCAAGTTGCTGCTGACATTCTATGCAGCCACCTCCGCTTGAGCCTGTCTCCATGTGGAAAATACACCGCCACTGTCTCCTCCAACACGACATGGGACAACATCGGCTCGTCGCAGACAGTGACACCCGGCGGTGCTCAATCTGAACTGGTCAAGTGCCAGATCTCAGACATCTCACACGGTGGGCCAAAACAATGCGGGGAGCGATACCAACCGCGTGTCTAACCTCACCACCATACAGGGCCCAGGTTCCTTGGATGGTAAGACCTGAGAACCATGAGTCTCATATCAGGCGCTAGCAACCACGTGCTTCCAGGCTGCCTTCGGTATCCCGCGCGTGCGATGCACCTATTTTAAGGCGCGAACGGCCGGACTATCGAGATGGTGATTCAAACAGCCCGTCTCGTTTCTAGAGTTTGACCCTCTAGAACAAACGGCCCATCGCCACCTGCGGCTTTCTGGTCCAGTCGTCGTTCCGACTTTTCGATTTCTTAAAGCCAGGGGGGATCCGAACTTCTGTTCACAACACCCAGAACACCGGAATTTCGCCGGCAGCTCAATCGTGATGATGCCGGGCCCCGCGACCGAATGCAGATACCCGACGGCTTACCCACTGGCAACCAACAGGAAGACTGACATCTCGGCGAAGCACAGGACGCCTGATGCAAACACCCACACCGTCTGGCGGATAAGGAAAAGAAAATGGTCGACTTCACCTCACCCAACCAACACCGTCAACGGACCCGAACTCCAACCCCTCCAGGCTCGCACCCAATTCGTCGCCGAGCCGCCTCGGCGGAGGTGTTCGGAAGAAGAGCGGTGACCGTTGGGTCGCCCAACGGTCAACCACGATAGCATCCCGGGCGGCATCTTTCCACGACTCAAGAGATACCGACCACGAGGGCAGCCGCATCAGGGGTTTTGTCTCCATGCTAGCGAAAGTCATGCCTTCAGGGCGAAAGAGACTAGCCGGTCAGTTATCATGGATATTAGGCTCAGTCCTCACTCCGGTCGCCAGACAAGGTGACTCGGACCACCGCCGCACCAGTTGTGTTCACTGAGGAAGCTTTAGGCGAACAGGCAACACGAAGAGGGAAGTTTCCGTTTGTCAACAGGACCAAAAAAGCACACCGTGCCCCTTGGTCATTTCATGCAGGTCCTGATCTGCCCGAGCCCCATTAATTATCTAGTTATTGCCTTTTCTTTTTCTCCCCCCAGCACACGATGTCAACCCTGGCACGGAAGGGTCCACACCCCCTTGGAGTGGTACTAGAGGCGCTGGCTGGGGGGCTGCTGCACTGATCGCCGACCAGGATGAGTGGGCCAGTCCCCATCAAGAACGAAACGAACTCTCTGCGGTCCCCGAGCGTCTTGATTTGATCTTCCCAACATTTCCAGCCCTCGTCATCCGGCTTTTTCCAATCTTAAGGAAGAGGGAGATCTTAGGTCTCCACGGGCTCCTCCACGGCACATTTCACACAGGACACGTATTTCCGGTACCTGCCTCTTGCAGCATTCTCGGCCTGGGCACAAGGCTATCGGTGGATTGGCGTCTCGGCCGCTGCCGATCTCGTCCGTGAGGCGGTCTGACCGCCTGAGACGATCTCAACGGCCCGCAGTCAGACATTTCCCCCAGCCCACTAACGAACTACCGACAACGCTGGATGGTATGGACCAGTCCTGGATCGGAGAAAGCGCCCATCTCAGCGCCTCCAACGCCCCAGCAGGACAGGCTCTCTCAACCCCGCGGTGTTCCCGCGCATTCTCGGACGCCTCGGTGTCCATTACTGACCAAAAGACTTCTTCCCGCCGCGTCCCCCAATCCGATGGTCCGGGCTTCGACTGGACTCTCCTCTTGTTGGCTTCCCCATTAGCCGCTACTGTCTCGGGGCGCGTGTTGTTGGTCGGCTGCCGCTTGCTGCTGCTCCCCCTAACCGCGCCCGCTACTGGAGTTTTTACGTCTGCTCAATGCAGGGAACCCAAGAAGGAAAGAGCCAAACAAAAATGTGATGGTATTTAGAACATTGTCAGCGGGGAATCTTGTTGCCCGAACCAGGGGGAAAAGGGCCGGCACCAACACCATCCGGCAGGCCGGGCTGCAGATCCCTCTTGGCGTCGTGTCCTAATCCGGGCCCCTTGCCAGTGATCTGCCCGAGGATTCGCGTAATTACCCTTCCCCTGGTAACGAAAGAGTCCGACCGGGATTGTTGCACCTCCCTCTTTAGGATCACCTTGCTGGTTCTGCAGCCCTGTTTGGGCGATTTCTGCCAAAACCATCACGCCTTGACCTCTTGGCCGTCACAGCCTGACGGTGATAGCCAAAACGCAGCCTGAGTCTAACGCGCACCGGAAGGTCATGTTGTCTCCAAGCCTTGTCTCCTTGTCCGCGAGGAGGAGATGACGGGCGACTCTCCTCAGGGTACGGCTGCCGTGGCTTCCGTTCTACATAAACTCGCTCATGTTGGCCGCAACAGTTGGAGTCTTGGCCTCCGCGTCCCCCCCCGTGTGTCTGCGCCCGCATCTCGACTGGGCTCACCCTGAGAGACGGTCTGGAATATCCCGCTCCCAACTCATTATGTACTGGTACTGCGCCGGGGGAAGCCTCCCTCGCGCCGCTCGGATTGGACGGTCACGGTGGAGCTCGCTGAGCAGGAAACAGGAATGGCAACGTCACAAAAAAAACCAAACTCCACTCGGGAAGGCAACCTACGGCGATCCCTCGATGCCGTTGGCACCGCAAGAATGCACCGGCTGAGCAGTTTTCGTGGGTTGAGACAGACCGGCCTAGATGACGGATCGGCCGTACCCCATGCCACGGACTCGGATCGTCTGAACACGGGCCGGAGCAGCGAGATACCCAACCGGGGAACATGACAGGCCGCGGGTTGCCCAACGGATCGAAACATGGCCAGCGTCCCCAGAGAGCAGTGCAAACATGACAACACCAGACCCACGTATGTCTTGATGTCGAAGAATCCACACAAGACTTCGCTCTCTTTTGGGGCGCTGTTTCTCCTGCACAGCATGCCAGACAAATCGTAGTTTTCGTTCCGTGTCTTAGCACTCCAAAAAAGCCCGACTGGAGTGCCAAGTTGGTACACCCATACGCCAGCCCCAACCGATCACATGAGCGGAATACGGGTTGCTAGGAAGACTTCATGATTGGTCTATAATAAACAGGCGTGGAGTTTAGGGCTTCACTAATGGTCAGCCGTGGTTCGAGACACCGAATCAAGTCCATTGTGTTGGTATGGAGCGTAGGCGGGCTCAGGCGGGGTCTGGTCTCCTGGCGCCCAGTCGGAGTTATTCTTAGCTCATAGGTTCCTTTGATTGTAGCACCCATTGAAAGCTACATCATATCATGAAAGGCCTCAAGCGGCGGTATATGGTCAAGCCCAATTATCAAATGCCTCAAGTGGCCCAGTGGTATGGGGGGTGGGGGAGGGGGGGGGGTTGTCCGCCGCTTGCTAAGATGATTGAGTCCTACAAACAAGGTGGTGGCGTAAAAGTAACAGGAGCCTCTTCCGGTCAAGTACCACAACTCCGATAATGCCATCCTCGTGTTGGCTCAGGGAGAAGTGGAAGTTGCCGACCCTCCACAAACTCGGACCGGACGTCCGCCCCAAACGGGATACAATACAACGTCACAACCGACAGACGGGTTTGTTGCCCAAGAAAGTAGGCTGTCCGCAAAGGTTAGTTCTTTACTGTAACACCAGGGACAATGAGTCACTGGAAGAATCGTGATATATCACAATGGGATTGTCGGAGTCTGTTGTGAAGCGGAACGGACACCGAAAGTTTGAGCCCAGACCCGAACTTCACATGTCAAAGGGGGGATGGGAAAACTACAAAGACGAAAAGCCAATGGAAACCCCAGCCAAGAACCTCCATTCATCGTCGAGGACAGCCCGACAAAAGCTTAGCTTTCGATTACACTACGCGCACATCGAAAGGCGCTCCGAACCTCTCGCCGGCCGACCGCAACTTCTTGGGACCGAAGTCCGAGAAAGCGGCAACCCATAGCGAGAAGTTATGCGAGGACCAGCAAATCGGATCAAGGCCTGGGCTAGTGGCTCAGACAGACAACGCCTGGCCAGTGGTGATAATGAATAGTAATCAAGCCCCGTGTTCCCGGCAAAGACAACCTTGCGATGTGAGAGTGGAATATCTCTTGCGCTACCTACCCTATTCGGAGTTTCAACCCAGCCAGTAACGTCCTTAAAGCACTTACTTGTACGGCTAACTAATTTCGATATCTATCTAAATAAGGAGCCATACACACACACACACACACCACGCAAGACTCGATACCGAAGATAGCCGATGTCTAACAGCAAGCCTTTATGATCTATCACATCAACTCTATCCTTGTTTCACCTGCAGCGAACCAGAGCCCATCCATCACCTCAACCCCTCCAACAAGCCGGCCAACCTCTCCCACTCCTCACTCCCCTCCCAGCTCTCCTTGGCCTTGCCCATGATACTGCGGACCGCACTCCTCGCCTTGCCCTTCCACCTGGCCCCAATCTCGGGCACCTCCCCGCCATAATTCTCCAGCATCGAGACCAGATCCTCGGTCCGCTCCACCACCGTCTGCCACCGCTCCTTGTCCTCCAACCAGTTCCCGCTCGCACCATCCCCCTTGCCACTCGACGGCAACAACCCCCCGCCCCCGCCCACGGCGGCGCGCCACGCCCGCTCCGCAGCGTCCACGGCACCAGGATAATCCCGCCTCCACACCCTCTCGCGCGAAATGACCTCCCACAGCTCCGACCGGGCCGTGACAAGCGGAGCCACATCGCGCTCCAGAAACTCACACACGGCGCGCTGCGGCGTGCCACGCGGCGGTTCATACACCCCCACCACCACCGCCACTTCTTTACCGCCGTTGTCACCACCGGGGGGCTTGTCGTCGTGCGCGAGCACGGCCTCGTTGAGCAGGCGGCGGAGCACGTCAATGTCGAGGGCGTCCTCGGAGGCGCGGATGCGCACGACGTTGCGCAGGGCCAGGAGCAGGTCCGACACGGCGACGGGCCGCACGCGAGCGGCGAGCGTGATGACATTGTCCCAGATGCGCCAGTTGTCGTGGGCAATGTTGGCGCCGCGCTTGTAGGCGGCCAGGGACTGCGCGAGGAGGGTGGAGGGGTCGGCTTGGGCCGGGTTGCCGCCGCCACCGCCTGGGACGGTGGTGTCTATGATGTTGGTTTCAAGTTCTTCATCATCTGCTGCTGTGTTTGTGACCACAGCGGGGGCTGTCGTCTCGCCTTCGTCGTCCTTCTTTTCTTTCTGGAGCTGCTTTACCCGCTCCACGTAGAGACTGTAAAGGGCGCTGCCTAGGTTGCTCCACGTGCGGGCGTCTTCGCCTCCGACGACATTGTCGGAAGAGGCGATGGCTCTGCTGAATGCCTCGGCGGCGCCAGTAAAGTCCCCCAGACGTAAATTGATATCGCCCAACCGGTTCCACAACTCGGGGCTCAGTCGGTTACAAATGACTGCCTTCTTGTAGGCATCCCTTGCACGTTCGATATCCTTCTGCTGTAGGTGGTACTCGCCCAGAGACTTTTGTGCCCTCGCAAAGCGGTGCTTTGAAATCTCCCACGCCCGCTCGTAGTGCGCAGGATCGTTTTCGAGATCGCCTAGAATGCACCATATACGCGGTGCGTTGGGTGGTGCTGGCTGGCGCTCTGGGCCGTGGTAATCCGCATCCCTGAGCTCATTCACATCTAGCTCCTCTTCGTCTGTCTCGTCAGAGCCACCCTGCTGCTCCGCGGGTGTCCCAGTCTTGTGAAACAACCGCCACCGCAAAACGGCCTTGGCCTTGGCTTCCCCGTTGCTCCCGCGCCCGTCCTCGTCTTCCTTGGCCGCGTTGCTCGCAAAGCACAGCGCGACCTCGGCCCAAAGACGGAGACGCTTGAAGATCTCGAGGGCCGACACGAGCGACCCGACGCCGGCCCACGAGTAGGCAAGCTCGGTCTCGAGATGCCACCTCGGCGGCGAGCTTAAGGCGTGGATGTGTTCGAGGCGGACCTGAGCTGGGGCCGATTCCGCCGGCTTCGGGGCGGGGAAGAAGGTCGTCGGTTTGTTTGAGGGTTTCTGTGCTTCGTCGCCGTCCTCAGTTACGCGTATTTCTGGAACATTAGTCTCGGAATCAGCGGTTCCTGTTGCCTCTGTAGCCTCCTCAACTGGCTGGGTAGTGTCGACAACGACCTGGTCGACGACAGCCTGCATCTGGAGCACGCCTCTCTCGATGGTTCTGCTGCGGTGAACTTCGATCCGCGACCGCACCAGGAGTGCATGGCTGTAGATTTGCCAGTTGGTGGACTTGTCCGAGATGACGCGGACTGCAAAGGGCAGGACCTCTTCTGATGTGAGCGTGTCGACTGGCGAAAATGCATCCTTCAGCGTTGCCTCGGCGAGGAGGATAATCTGATCCAAAGGCGACAGCTGCGGCTGGTCATCTGGCGATAGATCCCTCAGCGGGGCAGGGAGCTCCGATTTCGCGTCATGCTCCCCGTCTTCCGTAAACTCGAGCTTCTCCAGCAGCGTGTCGTCGTTGAGCGCGAGTGCCTGTGGTTTAGCTTGGTCTTGCTCCGCCTGCGCCCCTTCACCGCTCTTGGCCAACACCACAAGCTGGCTGGTGCTCTTCTCCTGAAACCTCGTCCTCTTGCCCAAGGCGCCTGACAGAGCATAAAAAAACCCGCTCAGCTCCGTCGCCCTCCGCAGCGCCTCTTTAGCCTTGCCATCCTGGCCCAGCATGATGCAAACGTTCGCCTTCTCCACCAGGAACTGCACCTTCTCCAGCGAACTCCACCCCTTGCCGCCATCCAACCCTCCCTTTTCCAGCGCCTCCATCCCCTCCTCAATAACACCCTGTAGACTCGGGACGTCACACCACTGTGCGCTCTTGTTGAACACCGACCCGGCCCCCAAGTTAGGCTGCGTCAGCAGCTTATAATGCCAAACATGCACCCTAAGCGCAAGCCAGTCCCTATCACCGCCGCCCTGTCCTTCTGAGACAACACCACCACCACCACCACCAACAAAAACCCACCTCGCCAACCCAAACACCTCAACCAGCGGCACGTGCTCATACACCGAAACGCCATCGACGTCCAGCGAGCGCAGACACGCCCTCCTCATGTCGCGATACCGTCCAAACCCACCATGACCGCCACCACCATCACTTCCTTCACTCTTCTTTAGGAACCTGCTCTCCAGCTGGCGCAGGCCTTTCGCCTCCAGCACCGGACCCGTGACATTGCCCTGCAGGAATGCGTTGAACGCGGCCAGGCCGACGGCCAGTCTGTCTTGCGCCGACACGGCAGTGGAATCTCCTTTACTGCCGCCGCTGTCGCCATAACCGTCGTCGTCGTGGTGTTGTGGTGGTGGTGGTGTTTGTTGTTGTTGCTGTTGCTGCTGCTGCTGCTGCTGCCGAAGCGAGATGACAAAGTCGCCGATAAGAAGCGCCGCGGGGTCGCTGAGCAGGACGTCCATGTACCGGCCGGCAGTGAGCCAGTCGGTGAGAGTGGGAGTCATGGCTGATTCTTTTGTTGTGGCTGTAAAATTATCGGAAGTGAAGGGAGGGAGGACAGGAGGAGATAAGTCACCAATACCACTTCATCCCATGGCTGGTCGTGGATTCAAACATCAACGCGCACACGACAATCTGTGGAAATCAATGGAGGGGCAATCCAAATTTCTTCAGGCAGGGAAAAATAAAGCGGGCCTTGATCCATGGATGGCGGGGTTGTTTTGCTGATTAGATAAGCCCCCCTGAGGCCAGTGATAAATCCCCTGCCGTCTTCAACAACCAACGATGGACAGACAGACAAAGAGCATCAACGGCGTCAGACAAAGGTGCAGACTCGGTTCTTGTTCCTACATCATATCCACTACTACACTACAACGCTCTAGGTACATACATACCTACTCCATACTGTCGCTTAACACCATTGTCGCTGGCATTTCCGTCAACCACATTCCTCTCTTGCATCCTCCACCTTCAGGGGCATTCTTCATTGGTGGTCTCCCAAGTCAAAGGCAAGTTACCCTATTTCTTGCCCTTGCTCTTCTTGCTCGGCACGACCCGAAACCCCGGGATGCCGCCGTCCTCCTTGGGCGCCGCGTTGCTGGCTCCAGTCGCGGTACTGCTGCCGCCTTTCTTGGCAACCTCGCTCCAGCCGCCGTTGCTGCCGTTCTTGGCATCGTTGGTCGCGCTGGTCGGCTCTTTCTCAACGACGCCCTTGTCGGCCAGCCTCTTGCGCCGCACAAACTCTTCCGCAAAGTGGCGCCCGTCCATGGTCGTGCTGTATCCGTACACGGCCTCGGACAGGATCAAAGGGTCCAGAGGCATCTCCAGCAGGATGACGGCGAATGTGTCGACTGGAACACGTGTTGTTTAGTATGCATCAATGGTGAGAGGTTTCGGGGAGAAGGAACTTACTGTCGGCGACCCCAATAAGGCCACGCGCCAACTCGCGGTTCAGCCACTTCTTGAACTCGTCCATGGCGACACTCTTGGCGTCCTTGAGCAAGGTCGGCCCTGCTTTAGCGGCAGGCTTTGCGACCAGAGGGGTAGGCGTGGCCTTGATGTTGCTCGCGCTAGCAGACCGGCTCTGCACCGCAGGGCCGGTGGGAACCTTGACCTTGCCACCCGCGCCAACTGTCGCCCATCCGCCGACCTGGCTCGGCGGAGGAGCCACGGCAGAAGCTAGGAGGCTAGGCGACGCCGACGTCTTGCTAGCCAGATCCGCATATCGCTTACCCATCGAAGAGGCCGGGGGTGTGCTGACCTGCACGACGGCGGCAGCAGCCTCCTTAGCTTTTTGCTTGCGCACCTCTTCCTCTCGCTGGATATCGGCCAAGGTTTTCTTGGAACTGCTGTTCCCGGACGCAGCAATCAAAGTGCTGCTCTTGATGGCAGCAGGCTGCTTCCAGGGGCTACCAGCGGGGGCGCCCACCGGCGAACCAGTACCCCAAGTGCTGCTCGCTGGCAAACCTGGGTTCGCGGCGGCGGCGGCTGCCTTCTCACGCTCACGGAGAGCCGCGGCTTCCTGTTCTAGAGCAGCCTTTTTGGCAGCGGCGGCCGCCTCTTCTCTCTTGGCAGCCTTCTTGGCCTCGGCCTCCTGAATCTCCTTCAGACTCGGACCCTTCTGCGCCCCAGCACCGGGCTGGGGTGCCCAAGGTGCGGCAGGCGGGGCTGAAAGCGCGGCCCCATCAGACGTCGTGTCCGGCGTGCCGGATCCGGATCGGTCGCCGTAGGCGGCCGGCAGGTTCGAGGCGGGACGCTGGGCTGTGGGGGCTGCGAGAGGCGTTACCTGCGCCGGCGGAGGGAACGGCATAGGGAGGTCAGAAGCCGGTGGCGGCTGCGATGACATTGCGTTGTTGGCCTGCGTCTTGCGAACCTTCTCCGTAAGAGTGAGCTCAGCCTGGACTTGAGCATATGTCTTGGACTCGGTAAGTTCTAGAGCCGAGGCAGTGGCCACCTTCGTGACCTCGACCGCAGAAGGAGCGCCTCCCTGCTCCTCATGCCACGCAACATCCTCCTGAACTTCCGAAGTCCCGGCAGCGGCAGCGGCTTGCTCAGCATCGAATTGTGCCCGCAGTTCGTGAAACTCCTCCAGTTTCTCACTGAAGCCCTCCGAGTCCTTCTGAAGCTGATCGATGCTCGGAAGCTGACTGCGTAGCCCGCTGTTGTCGCCGGCCCTGCCGCCAACGGCACCCGGGAAGTTGCCCAGGAGGGCACTAGTTGTCTGGATATTTGCAAGCATCTGACGCTCGCTAAAGTTCAGGTCCGGACCAAAGAGGTCCGCCGCCGGCCCGATGGGCGCTTGAGCAGGACCGGGTGCCATGGCTGCGGCCGAGTCGAAAAAGCCAGCCCCTGGAGCGATGGGCCCCAGGGGGTGCTGAGAGGCCATTCCGATCGGGGAAGCCATGCTTCCAAAGCTAGGTTGGCTCTGGAGGCTGTGGGCGCTGGAGTGATGGTGCAAAGCGTTGGCCCCGCCAGGCTGGAGGGGCGGCAATCTGCCAAACGCAGGATGATGGTGCTGCACAATCTCCCGCTGCCTGGCGTGGAACATCTGCTCCTCCTGCTTCCGGCGTTCGAGATCGTTCTGCTGCTGGGCCGTGAGGGTCCGTCCGAACGACGGGAACGCGCTCTGGAGGGGTGGGACAGCGTCCGACGGAGTTCCGCCAAAAGGTCCCGGCATAGGAGCAGGTCCATGCGCAACACCCATCTGGGGGACGAGGAAAGGCTCCCTAGAGTTACCAATGCGCCGGATGAGTTGACCGAGGGGTTCAAAGTCGTGATCCTCTAGGCGCTTGACACGGAGGTCGGGGGTGAAAAAGTTGGCCTTGTACCAGTCGTTCATCTCCAGGCCGCTAAAGGGTCCCTGCATCGTACCCTGGGGATCCAGGTAAACCCAGCGCATGCGATCCGGCATCACCATGGTTCTAACAAGGGTGGGGTCCGCGGTCGACTGGCTGGACGGGAATGATGTACCGCCGCTGGTCGTGGGGAACGACTGGGGTTGGGACGTCGTAGTGAGGCCGGGTTGACCTTGCTCGGCAGTTGAAAAGGGCGAGCGGTTGGATTCCGACGTTGCGAAGAGATCCTCAAACCCGCCTCTCCCGGATCTCACCGGGCTGTCCGTGTCACGCTGCAGCCCGATGGTGCCTCGGCCGATGGCACCGAGTGGGTTGGTCTGTCGGAGATCAGGCACCGAATCGCTAAGGCTGTCTTGGTCATGAGCGTGCATCTGCGCCTGCATGGCGGGCGGAAAGAGCGACTCAAGCTTGCCACGTCCCAACCTCGAGGCGCTCGGGGGCCCAAACACACCGCCGAGCCCGCCGAGCCCGGGGGACGGAAGGTCAGTCAAGGAATTGAAGAAGCTTCCTCCAAAGGCATGCGGGAATGGAGGAGCCCGCTCGCGATCCGGTGTGCCGACCGAAGGTCCGGCAGGCCAACCCGAGAGAGGGTTGACACTAGCGAAACCCTTGGCCCCAACGCTCGACGTCTGGCTTCGGTCGCTGCCATCGAACGCGGTAGCGGCGAAGGACCGGGGAAAGGTGCCAAAGTTGGATTGCTGGTCAGAGCCGGGACCAGGTTGGGTAAGCCGACCCACGTCGTGTTCGCCATGATGAGCCTCCTCACCACGATCGGCCATCGGGCTGCGGTAAGGGTTCGTCTCGGAGGGGCTCGCCGGACCGTTGCCGTCTCCCTGATGGCCAAGATTCAGCCCAGCCATGCCGAACTCTCCAGCGTTGCCCTTAACAGGGGTGTCGAAAACCCCACCACGCTGGTGTTGAGCCGATGTGGGAGGCGGGCTATTGTCATGACCTCCGCTTAGGACGGCGCTGCCGGATGGACCGTCATCGGCAGCAAAGGGGTCCGTATCTGTCCGCTGACGGGGTCGCCAGCTCGGAGCATCACTGGCCTTAGGGCCCGCGTTGTCGGCCGAGTCCTTGGGGAGAAGGTGGGCGAGACGGCTCCCACCAGCACCAAGACGCTTGTCCCCAGCGGCCCCCGGTGTCGGGAGAGCAAAGTTTCCAAACGCGCCGATACCACTTATCGACGCGTTCCCGGCGGCTCCCGGCCCCCAAAATGACCCTTGCATTTCTAAACTCGAAGTGCCCGTGGTATTGCTGCGAAGCAATGCAAAAGGCTGCGACCTGACCGGGGTGGCATCGCGAGCACTCGTCTCCTCTTCAGGCTCGTCAGATATGGTTTCCTTGAGCTCGGTGCTCCGGCGGGGAAGCCAAGATTCGTCCCGACCAAACCTATTCGCCGTTGGAGAGGCCGTCGATACGCCAGGGAAAGGATTGGTGTCCGCCGTCTCCCGCCGGCGGGTGCCCGGACGGGAGGCGGTCGACGGCGACGAGGTTTGAAAGCTGGCGGGGTTTCCGACACTAACCGAAGCCTTCCGCCCGTTGATCCCTCCAGTCCCCGGATGGCTGCCTTCCTTGTTCTGCTGGGGCGGCTTCAGGGTCGAGTTGACATCGGTGGTAAGCATTTCACGCTCCTCCGCAGACATGTCCTCGAAACTGATAGGTTGCATGGCGCCGTTCAAGTCCCAACACACGCTCGGGTCCTGCGGCACATGGGGAGAGTCGGAGGGTTTCCCCCAGGGCCGAGGGTGGTTCCCGTTTACTTGTGCAGGGTTCCAGTTGGGCATCAGAAGGCCAGTTGTGTCGATTTGCGAGGACTCAGGTTGGTTCCTGTAAATATCCAACAACTCCTCCCTGGTATACCGAAGATGGTTGTGTGAATCGAAGGCGGTAGACTGAGGATTAGCGGACAAGGATTGGTGATCGTTGCCAGTGTGTTGTGACACGTCGGCCGGACTCGCGGTGGATTGGTTGAACGGCGTGGTGGAGGCTCGGCGGAAGGTTCTGGTGCCATTCGAGCGCGGCCTGCAACGACAACAAGGTTCAGCATTGGTCAAAACGAAGGGGGGTGATGGCGATGACGCAGCTGGCCGACGACCCCCATATAGAAAAGAAAAAGAAAACAAAAATGCGTTGACAGCTTCGCATCGCAACCCAGGATGAAAACACCCTTGTTGATATGACACGCGATCGCAAGCGAATGACGAGCGGTGGAGACGAGTGGGCATTTATTTCATCGCAGAAAATCGCGGCAGGCGTCGGGAGGGCAAAACTCACCATTCACCACTTCCAGCACCACGGGCTGAATCATTTCGTCCGCTTCCTCTCGAGTCCCGGTTCTGGCCAGCGGCGGCGGAGGCAAAGCTCGATGTTAACTGAGACATGGTTGTAGGTGGAGTCTTGCGGGCAAAAAACGAAAGAGACTGCAATTGCCGCAAGATGGAATAAGCGATGCGAGTAGGTGGTGGGTTGTAGGTTGTTGGTGGTGTAGGTAAAATCGAATCGCTGTCCGGAAGGCGAGGTTTTGGTGATTGTGGTGACTGGTGGCTGCGAAGAGACAGAGCTTCCCTTTTTTGCAAAGTTTCGACGAGGTGGAGCGTGAGATGCCGAGCTAGACCCACCTGGGGCGGGAACGTGACTCGACCCGTGACTGCCTAGGCGAATGCGGTAGGCGGCACAGTGTGCAATTGGTGTCTTTCGGTTCTTTTCTAAGAGACAACACTGTGCGCGTTTGAAAGTGGGGCCGGGGCTTTTGGTGCGCCGAGCGAGCTAGCCATCCATGCACTCCACTCGACCCGTCCATGCACTTCGCGGCTTTTTGCAAATTGCAACCATGACGTTGTCTCTTGCTCTTTTGCTACGGCGGACTCCACGAGTTGTTTTGTGTGTTGATGCGTGGATGCACCGAGACCACGCTCACTACAGCAACCGAGGGGGAACACTGACTCGGACGCGCAATGCATTGGTAATGTGTACCGATGACTGTTTATTATTATTGTTCATTTGTCACGTCTGATTTACCGCTTGGGCACTTCTCTGACGGCAAATGCAATCATTTCGTTGGACGGCCATGCATTTTCATCCACCAGTTTCTTCGCCGTCTCACCGCCCGCAACGGGCACACGGTACTCAAGCTGTCTCCCATCAGCCGACTCTCCTCCGTCTCCGGGAAGCGCATACGGAAACGGCAGGTATTCCGGCAACAACCCGAGCTGCCGGAGCACGGAGCCCTGGTCCCAGGCGATGTGCTCGTGATACAGTCGGTCGCCGCGGATGTTGACGATGCTTGTGAACGGAATGCTTAGCGGCTTGAAAGTCGGGGGTATGCCGGGGATCCTGCGCGGCATTGTCATCAGCTGATATTCTAACATCTGGCACGGGCGAACGGGGAACCTTGAGAGTGCCATACAGCCAATCGATAACCCGGTTGTGGGTGCAGTTGAAGAGAAACTCGTCGACAACGCGGTCGATGCCCACGGTCCTGCTCACCAGCTCCAGCGCCGCGTCATCCGGGTTGCTGAAGATGAAGTGGTCCCGGTAGAAGGTGGTCAGCTTCGCCCGCCCGATGCCGCCCGTCAAGGTGGGCACGTGGTTGACATAGGGTTCGTCGACCATGGTCGCCATGGTCTCCTCGACGCTGCGGTCAGCAAACTCGTAGCGCGTGTGCTCATCCCAGATGGCCTCGAGGTCGAAGTAGGGACCTCCCATCAGCGGCTTCAAGAATGACAGAGAGCGCGTGTGTGCCACCCCCGCCGCACTTGCGCGGTAATCTGCGTGCGCTGGGATGGTGAAGAACCGGGCAGCTGTTGGGTAGGTGTGGACAGTCAATCCCTTCGCCCGTGGTCCTCCGTCGGCTTGTACGCCGGTGCCCCCAGGCAAATGCGCAAGCACCGGGACGGGAAATTCCACATCTGAGCAGCTTCCATAGGAGACCAAGCCCGCAATCTTTGGGTGTGTCCTCACGGCTTCAAGAACCGCTGCGCTGCTCGCCGCACTCTGCCCGGAAATCACTTATCGTTGACATGGTCAGCAGTGGCTCAGCGCAGCCCCTGAACTTGAACGCCAGTACGCTGCAATGGGAAACGGAGACCTACCAACCAAGCCAAACTTGTCTCCCGAACACTGCGGTAGCCTGTCCAGCTCAGCGACAGCGGTGGCGAGCTTCTCCGGCAGGTTGGAGGCGCCGCCGTCGACGAGGATCTGAGCAACCGCGTATCCCTCCTCAGCCCATTTCTGCAGCGGCGGAGGATCCAGCGTCTTCTCGTGCCGGCCCAGATCGAGGGCGTCCGACACAACCAACACCAGGCCCGGGCCGTTGCCCCGCCGAGAGAGCGGGGGCTGGATCGAGATTTCCGGTGTCACCTGAACACGGGGTGCTGAGGGGCGCTGAGCCGTAGGGGCGTTGGAGTCCATCATGGATTTTTTGCCTTGTTGTCTGCTGGAGTGGTGGTGGCGATCAATGCTTGTTCCTGTCAAGGCGCGCGGGTTTCGGCATTCATCATCAATCAGCCTTGCAGCACCGATCTCGGGATGTCGGTAGCCAGCCGTCTGCGGACCCGTCCCGATGGGAACCCCACCGTGGAGCTGCCGTGGCGAGGCCGTACCGAAGCGGAAATGGATCCCCCAAGCATCCATCCCAATGACGGCTGAACACGCCGTTGGTCACTTGCAAATCCAGGGGTTGGATTTTCGTTTGTTTTCACATCGAGGTCCGGACATACGCCGAGCAAGCCAACTTCCACGGATGTTGGCCCTTACGCTTCGACTGATACATGCATGTCACATTGAGCCCTTGCCAGATAAGTGCCGAGTTCGCTGCCGAGTTTATGTGGACATATTGCACAAAATCGACAAATGAGCCGTCATCACAAACGTAATCGTTAAATCTTTTTCGTAGCATAGTCAAAATGCTAGACCCGGTGTGGTCGCCGGCAACCCATGGATGGTGTCCTGGTTGCTGTGGGCAGAACCGGTCTCGAGGTCTGCCGTGGCGTATTTTTCCCTTTTCGGATTCAAGCCCTTCTTGAGGTCATCCATCCGTATTACGGTGCCCCTTTTGGATATCGTCCCCCGCTGCCCATCGGACCGCGAACGGTAGACCCCGCGGCTGGTATCAGTAATGTCGGTGATGTCAATGATGGTCTGCTGGGTCCTCCAGAACTTGAAAAATGATTTGAGCCACGGGATGCAGCCACAGATGATGCCCAAATGGACCTCGATGGCTGTCCACATCCACAAATGGAACCCGTACCATGTGACGTCGTACGTCTCTTCGACGACGTAGTGGATCCAGTAGGTGCGGATACAGGCCGCCAAGACGACGACCGAGCCGAAGCTGAAGAGGGCGATGAGGGCGAGCCGCTGCGAGAGCGGCAGCTTGGCGCAGAAGAGGGACGGCAGGGGTAACACCCATACCATGAAGTCGGAAATGGCTGTCGTGATGGCCTGGCTCAGTAGCGCCGGGGCTTCGGGGACACAGTCGTGGCGGTTCTTGAAGAGGTTCCAGTAGCTCGAGAGGGGGCTAGAACGAGACAAGGGCGGGTCAGAGCCTTGAGGCTATCGAGGGTGGCGGGGGTAACGGGAGTATGAGGCGGCACACTTACATGCATTGGGTGAATAAAACGACAAAAAAGGCCACGTTGACCATGACGACGAACCAGATACCGGCGACTGCATCTTCTTGTTAGCCAGGTACATAGTCATTACAACACACCGCAAGGCGCGAAGTTCCGAATAGAGGTCAGGGGAAGCAAGACCTACAGGTCATGGTGCGGAACAGGGAGTTCCTGGGTGCGAGCCTTAGGTAGCTGGTGAGAATCGATATCTTGGCCAGCGATGTAGCCGGGATAAACAGGGCCTGGGCGGCGAACGAGACTTGCCGCCCGGCTATCATGTCGTCGAAGGTCAAGTCCCAAACGTGGATGTCCCAACCGTAGCGGGCAAAGGCTAGGACGACGCAAATGGTAACGCCGATCCCAAAGAACTGAGTATCTCGGGATAAACTTAGCCATCGAACTTGCGATAAAAAAGAGACTGAGATGGCACATACCGCACCACCGACCATCATCCAGTCGTCCCACTCGCTTCTGCCAATGGTCTTCACTTTGACATACAGACGCAGGCCAAGACATATAAGGGCGACAGGGAGGGTGATGAGCTCCACAATGATGATAGCAGGGCCGCGAGTCACAGGGTTGATGTAATTCGGGTCCGGCCAGGAGGCCACGACGTCGGGAGGCGGCAGCCTCATAGTGCCAGTCGTCTGGCAAAGAAGGAGGGTGGGTTGTTGGGGGGTTGTTGTTGAGGACAAATCGAGTCTCGCGGCCTATCAGCCTCGGCAGTCCGCAAACACTGTAGACATCGGGGTGCCACAAACAGTCTTGCACGAAACCGCGGTCCGTCGAGGTTGCACTTGGCTACTTGGGAGTTTCGCACTTCAAGTGGTGCACCTAACGCCGGGAAAGGGTGATCGACGTGGACTAGACTCTCCTGACGGGACGGAGAGAGAGGAAATCCGGGGAAGAACAGGGGCGCAATATATAGTCCCGCGGCACTTGCTTCGTGTCTCCAGTTCGGCAGATTGTCCGTTGGGTGAGCTACTATTAGTACCTCAACCTCAACAACCTGAACTCCGCAGTGGCGCTTTGGCTGGAGCCGGCCTCCGCTGGTGTGAGTCTGGAGCCCAGACTGTATTTCGAAGAAACAAACCTTGGTTGCAGACCCCACTGGTGACAATCGCCATCTGCAGCTTTGGCAGCTTTGACAGCTGGGCAAGCCCGGGCACCCGGGCACCCTGGTATTCGGGTTCACCCTCCCGAGAGTAGTCAGGCCACCACATGGGCCGCCGTGTCGATCGACCTGCCCATGAACACGAGAGCTGCGTGAACATGACGATTCATAGCTCCCCGGCGATGCGGTTTGCCGGTTGCCCGCTCTGACGACCCTGTTCTGAGTTCTGATCTTCACAGGCCGAGAGCCGAAACACAACCAGGAGCCTCGGCGGGCCACATGGAAAGATACTTGACGCCGACCATGCATGACCGGTCACCGGTGTGGGAGACCCCTATTATGTGCGCTGTGGCATGTCGTCAATGCACGGCTGCGGTACGGAGTAGGGCTTGCGACTCCCCACTTCTCCACGCGGACACAACCCGCTTGGGCAACTGTCTAACCGTCTTCAGGAGGCGAGGTCCACCGGCCAAGATCTGCCCGCGGGGCGGTAATTGGCCGGCCCACGCCACGTCCCGGATTCGAGAAGGCGTGGTTTCCAAAGACGGCAGAGTGCAGCTCAGTCACTACCTTAGTTAACCAGAGTCAAAAGGTCGCGGAATGAGAAGGGTCATCTCCCAAGGGCCGCGGGATTCGGCAAGTCTCACAGAGAGTCTGAGACTGATGGGAGGTTCATCATCTCTTACCCGAGGGCCGTCACCCAAGATGCCATGACGACCGAACTAATAGGACTCCCTCCACGTGTAATGATCGATAATTTCTGGAGACGATAGACTGTCGTCGGGAGTTGACTAGCGAAGTTGCACTGCAGGGAAACAAACATCTGGGGTAAGGTAGGCAGCTTGCCAAGGACCCACCGGAGCTTCTGCTCAACGCTCTCACCACGTGCATGTGATGTATGGATACACCATGGCTTCATTGCCAAACTGTGGTTGCGTTTTGCCGCTTGTGTATCTTGGTTCGGATATGCCCTCCGGATCTCCTCCCCACAGCGAGGGGCTTGGTGGATCTTCGAGGTGCCCACTTGAGCTGTTATCCGTCCTCAAACACAGCGGGGAACTTGCCATTTGTGCTCCTGTTTGATAAGGTGACGTGACACCCATTCCCTGTTCCCATGCTGCCAAGCTGTCAAATCTGTTCGGCCAGGCACTCGGTGGTTTGGTTTCCGGAGGTCCAAGCACATGCCGCTCGACAGAGAAAGCATCAAAGAACATTCCAAAATTAGTGAAACGGGTGTTGCACAGGACAAGCTTTGTTGAAACAAGGTTTCTGGCCCTGACTCGAGACTATCGTACGACTAACGAGTAGCTCTAGTCACCATCTGTATCCGCCCCTCAACACGGGGAGCAATGGCCTTCGTCCACGCCACCTCGCACTCGCCCTCAGTCAGGTCGTCGCACGTATTTCCGTTCACTCCGGCCACGCGACACCATCTGTGGAAGAAGCGGCGCATGACGGCGAGTTCCCTGTCGAGCGCTCGTGCTTTCTGACAGGCCGTCTCCAGCTCTTCTCCGGAATCGCTGTCGTCGCTCTCGTCCTCGGCCACCCCGACCATGGGCGGGACGCTGGAGCGTCTCTGCCTGATTCTGGACGGTGTCCATTCGGCCCAACCGTGTTCTTTGCCCCCGTCTGGTCCGCTGCGCGCGGGTCTCGCTTTGGTCGGACTGACTGGCGCTGACGCCGGTGGGTTTCCGATTGTGGGGTGGGACTTGGCGATGTTGTCTTCAACTTTGGACCTAATGAGTGTCTTCTTGTTAACCACGGTCCGCTGACTGCGAGAGAGTATAGGCATACCAGTGCTGGTCCAGCGATGGCTCCCAACCCTTCCACTTGGCCATCACCGTCCGCGACATGAAGTACTGCCGCAGCATGGCCGAGATGAGCATCCCGTTCTCCTCCGACACAACCTCCTCGCACTCGCCGCCCTCGGGCTGGACCAATAGGCTGCGGTAGCCATCCTTGCCGCGGGCCATGTACCCCCGCGTGGCGAGGACATAAATGCGGTCATTGTCCAGCAGCGACCCGCCGATTTCGGCAGAGACAATGCGGGAGCCAACCGGACGGGATGGGTCAAACTCGAAGTTGATGTTGGACACCTGGGGAAACCGGCCTGGGACCGTTGTCAGTTCACGTCATCATAACGCATCGCCGGGGAGGCAAATACCTTCCAGGGCGGGATACAGCGACACGCCATTCTCCAACGCATCCCATATCCCCTTACCCGACACCTTGATCACCACGACGGGATCCTCAAACGGGAAGCAATCCGTCACATCCTTGACGCGGATCGGCCCTGGCGCATAGACCTGATCGCCCCTGATAGTCCCCGCCGCCATGAGCGCACAGTCAGCGCCGTAATGGTGGCGCATGATATCGCACACAAAATTCCCCAGGTTGCTCTCTTTGGTCCGCACCGTCGTAAACCGCGCATCCAAGGGCGCCGCCGCCCACCCGATCGCCTTTTCCAGGCTGTTCTTCAGCTTGGCCGTGAGCTTATCGACAAGCGCGAGCGTGGCGGCGTCCTCGGGAATCGTCCGCACGATGTCACGCCGCCAGATATCCACGTCCCATCGCCGCGGTTGCCCGCTGCTGCTGCTGCTGCTGCTGCTGCTGCTGTTTTTGCTGCCATCGCCACCCTCCTTGTTCGCCCGCCGCACCTCGATGTAGCTCAGCTGCTTGAAGTCAGAGCCCGATCGCAGCACGTGGGTGCCGTTGATGAGGCCGTGGGCATAGAAATGGTCGTGCCCGCCAAGGATGATGTCGATATTGTCCCCGCCGAGCTGGGTGGCCAGTTTGTTGTCGTTGGGCTGGCGCATGTGCGTGATGGCGATAATGATGTCGGCGCCCTCGGCGCGCAGCTGCGGGACCAGCTCACGCGCGACCTCGCTGGCGGAGCGGTAGATGATGTCGGGCGGCAGCGAGTTGATGGTGTCGAGCCACTCTCGCTCGCCGAGCCCGAGCAGGCCGACCTTGATGCCGTTCGAGGTGGTGATCATGTGCGTCTTCTTGGCGTTGCCGAGGGGAACACCATCGCCCAGGGCCGGGTCCAACACGTTTGCCAGCAGCCAGGGAAAGTTGCACTTGGAGGCCAGGTGGCGGAACTGCCCGACGCCGAAGTCGAGGTCGTGGTTCTATTTGAGAAAAAGGGGGTGTCAGTGTTTTGTCTACGTGGGAGGTTGGTGACAAACTGACGTACCCCGACACAGGCGCAGTCGGTCCCGATCCGGTTCAAGAGAGGGACCATGTGGCTGCCTGGAACAACGCATTAGAATAAATTCAGTGTCATTTGTGACTGGTGTGATGATGGCTGACCCTTGGTGACAGAGCTCTCAAGACTCGGGTTAAAGACGTCGCCTGAGAAGAGAGTGACCAGTTCTGGCTGCCCTTGGAAGCGCTCGGCGTCACGGTACTCGTTGCAGACCGTCACGAACCGGCCGATGCCGCCAACCGGCTCGGCCGACGATGGATCGAGGTGGTAGACATCGTTGTAGTGTAGTATTCTCAAGTCCGGCGGCGTGTTTACGTCTTGGCCGGAGCTGAAAGTCACCTGGGCTTCGGCGGATGGTGGGGTTGACGCGGGGCTCATGGTGAAGGGGAAAAATACGAATCCGAGTTGGGTTGGTTGGATCTTGGATCTGAGACAGGGGCAGAAATAAAGTAATAAACCGGCACTCGATGTTCCCGGGAATATTGGATTGCCTCGGTGGATCGCCTGGATTTCCTGAAACTGTTTCGATGCCCACCGCTGGTGGTGATGGATGGTGTGCAGTGCTACCCAACACCCGCAGCGGCCCGGACAGGTATCCAGGGACAGGGCGGTTCTCGGCAAGGGCTTAAACGCAAGCCACTGGCCACCCCGTTGATGTTCCACGATTTCCCCAGCCACACAGTCACCACGACTATATTCCGTAAACCTCAAGTTCCACGGCTGGCAGCTTGTCTCCTTGCCCTCACAGTCCCCACTGGATGCTGCGGGGTTCTGAATCCGCGCCTTTCAAACCCCACCAAATGTCAGAGATGCGGGGCAAAATGTTCACCCACTGCGTTAGTGACACGATGAAAAGTAAAAAGGGGCAAGGGGCACCCAAGAGAGAGATCAAGAACTTCGATCAGAACCGACTGTAACTGCACTTCCAAAACACACAAATAGCAGCACACAGCCATGGCCTCCTCTAACAGTACAATCGTCCGACATGCCCGTCGCGAAGGTCTCGTCCTTCAAGTATCCAACCATTGGGCCCCGTTCAACTGACAGACCTTCCAAACCAGACGTTCCCGCGATTCTCGAATTGATCCGCGAGTTGGCCGACTACGAGCACGCGCTGGACAGCGTCGAGGCGACCGAGGCCAAGTTACTCGAGACCATCGCTTTCGCCCCCTCCGATTCGACTTCCACGACCAGCAGCACCCCGCAAACAGAGCCCACGTCCCCCTCCAAGCCCGCGCGGTGCTTGATCCTCACCAACCCCCCGGGCACTGTAGCGGGTATCGCGCTGTACTTCTACAACTACAGCACCTGGCGCGCGAAGCCGGGCATCTACCTCGAGGACCTGTACGTCAGGCAGAGCGAGCGCAAGAACGGCTATGGCAAGCGCCTGCTGGTCGAGTTGGCCAAGGAGGTTGTCGCCATGCAGGGCGGCCGGCTCGACTGGGTGGTGCTGAAGTGGAACGAGCCGTCCATCAAGTTCTATGAGAGCATCGGCGCCAAGAAGATGAGCGAGTGGGTGGGCATGCGGGTCGATGGCGAGGGGCTAACCAAGCTGGCGACGCTGTTGGACTGAGTGGAGGGCCGGCCTGTAAATATTGTTACGAACCATGACCGCAGATCACTGTTTGGTGTCTTCGCCATGTGCAAAAACTGCACGTCGGCAGGGCCAACCCATTTTCGTCGTCGGTCGACGCTGTAGTTGCTCATGTCCTGCCTTTGCCTCCAATTTTGGGCTCCCCGGCATCCGGGAAATCCCCGAAAAACTCAAAGCTGGCTGGAGTGGCCTGGGCCGCTTGAAAGTCCACCTTTCCCCAGGCGATGTTCCAACCCCCCCGGCCATCAGGCTTCTGCTCCATGATCGGGCTCAGCCGCCAGACATTCCCCAGTAGGCGGCGCCACGACCGCGCCGTGTATTTGTGGCAGTCGATCGGCTGAGGGTCTCCGGTGGGCGTGTTGTCGTCTACTGTCCCACTCAGGAGCTTGTTGCGCCGGTTGGCCGGCCGGTCAACGACGGCGACCGGCTTGATGGCGTACGATTGCCAATCCCATGTGCGAGCCCCTTGCACATCGCCAGACATTCCTCGGGCCACGGGTCGCCGGTGAGGGGGGAGCCATTGTTCCTGCATCTTTCCCTCGGCGATCTCGCCGAGCGTTTCCCATTCCTCCTTGGGGAGCGGCGGCATGCATTTGTCCGCGACTGATTTCCACAGGTTCCTGAGTTTCGTTCGAGCGGGCTTCGCCGCAAGCGGCCGGCCCCATGCGTTCTCGGACGGTATGAGTTTGTCTGGTGAAGTTTGGTTGACCGTGATGGGTGCCTTGGGCGGGTTAATCAAGCCCGCCTGGACCTGGGAGCGGGCGAATGTGCGCAACTTTTCCACGTCCCAATTGTCCAGCCAGTCTAGTGGCCTGTCCAGAGCCGCGAGAGCGGATGCCGCGGCGGCGTACTGTTCTAGCTCCTCCGTGTTGGTCGGCACTTCGCGATGCAGCAAATCGGTCATCAACTCGCGACGCCGGCGGCCCACGCGGCCAAACGCCCTGAGAAGTACACGACGCATGCGAGTCAAGTCGCCGCAGTTCGCCGCGCGGAGTACACGGAGCTCATGGCGGGCCTTCCGGATATGTTTTGTGCCCTCCTCCTCGTCATCTTTCCTGTCTTTCTCGAACCGGTCTCTTATTTGGTTGTCAACAAACAGCCGGGCAAGCGGAGGGAGATACGACGCTTCGCGGAGAAGGTGGCGGTACAGGTGCAGCGGAGTTTGCGGTCGTGGTATTCGGAGAGGGCGCGACATGATCGGCGTGTCAGGTCAGCCAGCCGCCCCGGGCAGGTTTAAGCTCTGCTGTGTTGGGGAACTTGGAGGCGAGAGAATTGTAGTGATCTCCAATCCGCGGATGGAAGCTGTGGGTTCGTGATTGTCACCTCGCCGTGATTGGACTGTGCGCTTGCCGACCGTTCTTTGCCTTGGCGCCAAGGCCAGAGTCGGTACTGACCGTGCTGGAGCTCTGTGCGTTCCAGCCCCGCCTCTTTCCAGATCATGTTAATGATTGCGAGGGCGCGTCTACCGCGGGGATTAGCTCTCACTGTCCTAAAACCCCAAATCTGTCAATGCGCCTACCCCGGGGTCCGCCGTATAACCTACCCTATTTGCAAAACCCTATTTCCTAAATTCCCTAGTTCATTATCCGGGTTTAGAATTCTCCCCCTAGCTACACCTTTTACCGCGCGCTTCTTCCCTCAATCGTATATGATTAAGTATACCTATTCCTCCTCCTCTTTAACAACTAAACTATTACGTCGTTTATTGTAGGCTCCCTAGTTAAAGTAACAACTAGCTTTATCTTCTCTTAATAATTCTAGATAATATGTGATTATAGCGACTGACTTTCCCCTACTCGACGCCTTTACCTACTAGGGCACTACGCTAACGATAACTAATATCGACCCTATGAAGCTAGATAACCCGCTCGCCTTTATAACTTTACTTGTCGAAAAGCTCTGTTAATACCCGTATACTAATGTCTATTAGCTACTTACTAAAACTAAGATACATCGAGTTTAATTAGATACAATAGTATTAAATTATTTTCTAATTATTTTCTATAGATAATTGTACGCCTCTTTACCCTCTACTAGTTCCAAACTAAAGGTAAGCTCCTCGATACCGAGTATAATATTCTTAGTTAGACGTATACTATAGTAATTACTTCCTACCTCTTCTATACTAAGAAGAACGAAAAGGGCCGGTATACTAACTATATGTCACGGGTGTAACCATGACATGGGTTCATAGGCGCAGTTGCTTGTTCGGTATTGTAACCGAACAACGTTCCATCTTT
>MU856873.1:112703-161689 GCA_033296705.1 Chaetomidium leptoderma | reverse complement strand
CCCTCGTGGTACATGCCGGCAAGGACCTGATGAGTGAGATTTTGCCGTGGGGGAAGATGAACTGGGGCGGGTAAAGGCAGGGGGCCAGGTTGAGGACCGCGAGCGATTGCGCTGATCGCCGAGACGCGAGCTGCGGATTGATTTCTCTGTTGCGGTTAGGAACAATGAATAGCGGTGTATCGTCTGATTGATCTTACATCTCTAGCAAGTTGGTCCCTACATGCCAAGCAATTAATAACAGTTCTGCCGTTGCCGCGACGATCGAGAAACTGGTCGAGGGGTTTTTCGGTCTGGCAATTACGACACACCTTTGATGTAGCGCTTTCCATGATAGTAGCTAAACCCGTCCATAACGGAAGTAAACTGAGGATGGAGATTGATGCGAAGTTCCCGAAAGCTGGTCGGATTTATAGGTAATGTCGCAGAAGAGTCGCGAAAGCGCTAGTTGTTTGCTGAAAGCAAGTTGACTGTGTGAAAGTCAGTAAATGAGAGTCGTTTATCTCGCGCAAACAAAGACTTATTGGTAGGGAATAAAGAGAAAGTCGGTGCAATGAGGGGAGTACTTTGTTGTTTTTGTTTGGCGATGATGATGTTGGCGATATTTGCGTGGTGGTGCGATCAATCATTCGAGTTTGTGTGGGGTGGCAGGCAAGCCGCGGACCTGCAAAAGGCGAGGGAGGCGGCTTATCCATGGCCTGGCTAGTGGTGGGGGACGAGGACCCGCTGCAAAATACGGGGCGCGGCGCGTCGACCAGTCCCCACACGCGGATAAGGCGCTTATCAATTTCCCATAGTAATTAACTTTTCGAGTTTGAGAACAAAATTGTCCTCCGGACAGGATGACGACTCTATGAGTGTAGGTACCCAGGAAGCATTTGTATAGGGAGGGTAGGTATGGTACCTACCTCTAGCCAGCCGATACCAATCTGTATTAAGTGGAAAACACAACAATAGAAGATTTTTCAACAGCCGTAATAGCAATCATGGATCAAGGCCAAAACTGAAAGGTACCAAGGTAGTGTAGAACTCTAAACGTGAGGCGGGAAAGACACAAATCAAGTGCTAATTGATACAAGTACAGAATACCTACTTAGGCCAGCTAAGTAAGGTACTATGTGCATACTGGCTTGAGCCCCCTAGATCCATTTCAAACGCCCACTTACACAACGTCCTTGTGTCTGATCATCACGTCTCGGCCAGCGGACGTCCGAATCCCCCCCCATCGATTTCATATCCAAAATGCCCTACCAACTGCTAATTACGTCTCGACCAGCGGACGTCTGGGCTGCGTCTCGACCAGCGGACGCCCGATCCGACCTCCTCTCCCGCTTCTCCGCCGTTCCCCAAGGATGTCCAGCATCCCGTCTCTCTTGCCTGCCCTCCAAACCTTTGAACAGCTTCCAACGTCCCCATCATCCGCGATGTCCAGTTGAATTGCGGCTGGCGGGAACCGGGGGTGCGACAGATATCCGGGGAGCGGATGCCCCGGTGGACGGCCGACCCCCGGATGTTGTGGGCGGCCGACCCCCGGATGTTGTGGACGGCCGAAGTTGCAATCCGGGCGGAGCCCGCGAGGACTGCGATGTGTCATGGCTAATGCTGCCGCCGCCGCCGCCGCCCACGCGAAGCGCCGACATGCCTTTGGTGAGGCTGGAGAGATCATTGTGTCTGGAACCTGAATTCAACCGCGGAGCCTGTGGGCGGCTGCTGCCCTGGTGGCCGTTATTACCACCAGTATAGTGCTGCGTGCTGCTCGAACCGCCGCGCTCACTGTTGCCCGTACGATTACGGAGTTCCTCCTCGGTGGTGATGTGTAAAGTAGCGGCGGGCCGCCTTCCTCTCGCCTCATTGATATCCATTTGGTCGGCTGAAACTTTATCGTTCGGGAATATGATGCCCAGCAATGTTGCAACTCTTTGGCAATCAGGGTTCTTGGGGGGCTTTTTGCAAAGGTCGATCTGCTGAATCACCTCATCCCCCTTGTGTCCGTAAACGATCAAGCGAGGCTCTTCGATGACCGGATTATTGAATCTTGGGAACTTCCGGTTGGCAAGGAATTCGACACCGTCCTCGGCATGAATCTCCACGTTGCGCGATCCCTTAAGGGGCTGCGAGTGCGCGGCAGCATACCAGAGGGGGGCCTCAATTGACCCATTGTCGCTCATGTATTTTCTCCAGGCGCCCCTGGGGATGGTGCTGTGGAACACAGTATACTCTCCAATCTGTGTGGCGACACAGAGCGTCGCAACCAAACAACTTCCGGTCCTTTCAGTCGGAAAGTTATCAGCCCACCGGGCATCAATGAACTTGTAAAAGCATCGTCCATATTCGAGAAGGTCTTCCCAAGTCGGCCTATTGGTAAGCTCGAAATCTTTGGTCCAGGTGCTGCTAGTTATGTTGCCGGCTGCGAAGACACCGTCCCCCAGATTAACCCACGGAGGTTCGGTAGACGCGGAGGAGTGACCATGGCCTGCCATGTTGGTCCAAGAAAGATAGAGTCAGACGAGATTGAAAAAAATGAGGAATGAAATAGGAACAGTGGAGTGAGAGCTCGTCCAGCGAGTTCGTGCTGTAGTCGAATTGACGACTGGATACCTGATGGTTCTCGGCCGGCGAGAAGGAGGTGAGGAGGCGAGGTAAGAGACGAGTGGCAGCCTGAACTGGAAGCTGTTGATTCCAATTGTTGAGAACGGGTCCCATCCTAGGCTTATATGTGTCTGTGAGATGCGTGCCTTTCTCATGCCTCCTTTTACCCCACCGGGCAGAGGTCTCGACGGAACAGGTCGCAGGAAGTGACTTCAAACAGGCGCAAACCGTCAAGGTTGTCGTGCGGCCCGTCCTCGCTTTTGGACACCAGGTATCTGGCCTCAAACGGACGGGTATAGGCACAACATCTAGTGGTACTCGTCGCCCTAAAAGCCAGGTACTCTGTACCTGATTGACAAACAGCAAATCATGGCCCGGCAACGCTCTTACCATTCGGTTACCAAGAAAGGCCACCGGGGCTTGCGTCACGTTGGGCCGTCTGTACGAACTGTCGACGGATGGAGGGCCGGGACGAGGCCGGGGCGGGGCTGTTACGCAGCCCCGTTTACACCTAAGGTCAGCCTAGGGGAGTGAGGGCACGTTTTGCTGTGGCAGGAGAGCCATTGAGACGTGCTCAAGAGGTGCTCAAAGAGGCGTCGGGCCTGGGCTGTGGTCAGAGACGACCCCAACAGTGGGCAGTTGGCACCCGGCGGCCAACAGAAGGGCACTAAGCGGGGTTTTAGCGGGATTAGTTCGTAGGTAGGTACCCGGGCATGGTACCTAAGGTAAGGTACCTCCCTGAGTACCTAAGGTACTGAGGGGAGGGTCGGGACTCGGGAGGCGAGGACTGAAGAACGGACGAGACCCGTCTGAGCTAATGGCCTCCACCGTGGCTGCGACCCGGCCCATGCGGGCGGCGGGCCGCGCCGGGCCATTCGACTCATCTCTCGCCTTCGGATGCGCCGTGGCGCCATCACAAAAGCGGTTTGATGTATGGTCTTTTGGCGCGGCCTGGAGCACAATTATGTTTCGCATTGCGCAATGCGCATCGTTAAACTCAGACCTAGGCTTCAACTGCTCATGCTAGTATTCTATCACGCCGTGATCGCTCAACAGGCCAGCAGCGTTGTATTGAGGCCTGTGGTCGGAGAGGTAAAACACCGGGCGGCCCTGAGGTTGGGCGGCCCTGGGCTGCCCGGGCATGTATTGTCACCGGATTTGGCGCTGTGGCAGTGGCTGTGCCGCGTCTAAGTTGGCCTGTGGGCACCGCTCTTCTGAAATCCGAATTCCAAGTCTCCAACCGAACTCGAATCTTCTGTGCTGCGCCGCAACCTGGCAACCCACACGAACCGGCAACACCAACAGATTCTCGCCCAAAACAAACAATCTCAAGGAAGGTAGCAATTCAATTCAACCAACAATGGCACGCCCGCGCGACGCCGCCCGGACGTCGCCGTTGCCATCGCTATCACCACCTCTTTTACGCCTTACCCCGCACATTCGACAGCGCATCTACCGCTACCTTGGGTTGGCATCGTGGGACAGCACCCCCCACAGATACTACCTGCACGCCGGGCAGCTCAAACTGCGCCATGGGCGGGGATTCTACGAGATGCGCTTTGTGCCGGACCCGAGCTGCTTCCACGGCCTGCTGCTTTCTTGCCGCGCCATCTACACCGAGGCGGCTGCTCTACTGTACTCGGCGAACCAGTTCATCCTCTACTATTCCGAGCCGCGCGAGGACCCGGGCCACCCGACCTCGCTCCGCCCTCTGCACACTCTGCACGCTCTAACCGCGTCGTCACTCCTGTCCCTCTCGAATCTCAAGATCGTTCTTAACGAGGCCGCCTGCCACCAGCTGATTCTAGGCGACTGCGCCCTCATTTGCTGCCTCCACGGTCGCAAGAATTCTAATGCCTCGGGCTTGCCCTGGTGCAAGAAGAAGCACGGAGGTGTACACCAGCTTCCCCTCCTGAGCCCGGCCTCCGCGGGCGACGACGATGACGATAAGCTGGCGGCAGCTCACGCTGTCCTGAGGGAGTGGCACTCGGCTGCCGCTCGCCTGTTGCCCCATGTTACTCCTGGGCGCCTCGTCCTCTCCCTGGTTTGCGATATCGACCCCGAACACCCACGGGCGATAGATATAGCAAATTCTGCCGTTGCACCCATCCGCCGCCTCCTCCCCCCGTCCTATCTAAGGGAATGCCATATCCGGTTGGCCAAGACCACGGACAGTCAGCTCCAGCAGCTCGCCCAGGACACCGTCTCACACGCCTGCGGGATCCCGACGCCAACTTCAAAGCCGCCGTCGAGTACGACTACTACCCTAACAACCCTTCCACGCGAGCTTCGCATCCGGATCCTTGAGTACACCGATCTTATCACCCCGAGAAGACAGGTGATATGGACCAGGCAGGACCGCGCGTATATAGTATACCACTTCCAATGCGAGCCTCACGACCCTCCCGACGAACGCCATAGCAACCAGTTCTCTGACTGCTGGCGTGACAGGAGCTTCGACGGTGGTCCACCGTCCAACGGCTGCTTTTGCCGCCGTCGCCACGCTGCCTTTTCGCCAACGTGCAAGTGCTGGGCGCCGCCCGGTCCTGCACTATTCCTCGTCTGCCGTACTCTATACGAGGACGCGCAGCTCGTCTTCTTCTCGAGCAACCGTTTTATCGTCCACGACTATAAGCTACGCCCGTCATGGGCATTACCGTTGCTTGAGCAGCGCGAGGAGGATGGACGACCCGTCCCTACCTACCCCTACCCAAACGAGCGGTTTACCGTCTCCGAATTCCTACGACATGTCGTCCCTACGCGCTCGCTCGCCTACCTCCGATTCCTCGAGATAGTTTTCCCCCCATACCGCCCTCCCAGCTGGCCCGAGACGCAACACCCTGCGATGCAAGACTGGTGGTCCACCGTAGACTGGCTCCGAGACAAGATCAATCCTCCGGGCCTCAGTATACGATTAATCGTAGTAGACGTGGATAGCGCTCCACGTTCGTACTACCGTACGATAACGGTTGAGGAAGGGAAGACGGTAATGACGGCCTATATGAATCTCTTGCGACCCCTGACGCGGCTGGCCGAGGGTGGGCTTGCCAGGTTTTACGCCCACTTTCCCTACCCTTGGGAGTGGACTGAGGAATCGAGAACCCGCCGCTTGAACGACCCGTACTGGGTGTTGCGGGAGGAGGAAGCCCTCAAGGAACGTGCCGAACGTTACGTCATGGGCCACCGGTACGAAAGCCTCTATGCAAACGGCAGGGAGGAACCGGGGCGCAGTGATTGGGGCGTGGCTGACTGTTAGGGCCAAGCATTGACAGAAAAGACAAGCGCTCAGATGGGTTGGGGATAATTATTCTGCAAATTAATTTTCGCGTTGGTTTACCTTGTTCATTGGTCAGAAGATCATAATAACCCCACTCCAATTCGGTGCAATTCTCCAACTTGGGCCCACACCTTTTCGGTCCAACTCCGAGTCTGCGGCCGGAGACTGCGGGGAGATTCAATCCCATCATCAACGGGTGGCTCGGGACATAACTCCTCCGCAACGATCAATCCACCGCTGCTGGTTGCCGCCAGAGCATAGATGCACCGTCCGGAGTCATGGCGGAACCGTACGCAAACCTCGGCGATGCTGCGAGACCGGCCGCGTCCACCACTCCGTCCAGCACCGCAGCCGTCAGATTGGCCTGCTATGCTTGCAAGAGGTGAGGGCCGTTCAAACGTTGCTGCATGTAACAACTAAATCCATCATGATGCCATGGTTGCTAATGCGGGCTTGTCATTGTTAGGCGCAAAGTAAAATGGTAATAGTTACACCCTTGGCTCTTTGTTTCGAAACACCGTGGTACTGAATATTATTGCCCAGTAACCGCCAACTCCCCATCTGCTCCTTATGCCACAAACTCAATGTTGCGTGTGTGTATCCACGCCAGGCCGAAAAGCCCGGTCCAAAACCTACTGGTAAGCAAGCCCAGATCGAAGTCCACCTCTACTGGCATATTCGAGAGATACTAATCATAGACACTCTGATTAGGCCCTCTCCAGGGGACCAAGCGTAGGAGGCTTGACCCTCCCCCTAATGACTTGACTGGTTTTGGCCAGGACGTCTCGTTGAGCGCCGCTGAACAGCTTGCCTCCGTTGATCATGCCAGACGCGACTCTGCCGCGTCTTCCCCCAGCCGCTACAGCGCAACTCAAGATGGTTCGCTTTCTCGGGGCGACATCCACCCGCCCGAGGGTGAACCGGGCAGCATGTCATCCTCAACAATTGACCGGCCAAGTACCAGCCATCCGGCAAGCGCCCCGACATTTTCCCGCATAATGTATCCCTCGCACGAAGCACAGACACGCCCGCAGTCTCCGTCCACTGTCTACACCTCGCCTGGCCACCAAGACGGAGGAGCGGTTGGAATAACCGTCCAAAGTGTCTGTGGGGCGCTCCAGATACCTAGGACTGCGTATGACATGCTGTGAGTATCTTTGCTGTATTTCCTGGCTTCCAATTTCTTTCGTATGATTGTTAGATCTGAGGGTTAATACTGACACCTACGGGGCAGGATGGAGTCCTACTTTACCAATATGACGGCCTTCTCCCTATTCCGGCCAGGCAGCATCGAGCCCAAGTTTGCCATGATGCAGCACCACTCAGACTCCGAAGCACTAGTAGCCGCTATGTTCTCTGTCTCGGCCAGGCATTGCTGCAACGAAACCGTGGGTCAAGTCGGTTACTGTCCCAGTCCGTCCTACTTTGCACAGATTGCATCGTCAAAGCTGGACGAGTCCGTTGACCGCTATGGCGACATGCGGCCCCCGTTCTGGCTCCTGCAGGCTGGCGTCCTCGTCACCTTCTACCAGCTGACGCTGCGTGTTCGGTCAAGGTCGTGGAAGAAGCTCGGGGACTGCATCAGGTACGCGTACGACATGAATTTACACATCGTCGACGCCAATCATGAGCCAACCTCGACCACCAACAATGGGAAAGCAAACATGCAGCGATGGGCTCTGCTCGAGGAGCGGCGGAGAGCCTGGTGGGCTGTTTGGGAGATGGATGTCTTTGCAAGCACCATACGACGGTTGCCAACCGCAATAGACGGGAGCCAGAATTTCACCATGCTTCCGGTCCCCGACAGTTGCTGGTTCAACAATACATACCAGGAGAGCTGCTTCCTGGCCGAGGACTGCAGTCTCCGGTGGAAGCATCTGGCTCAATCGGGGAACCAGAGCGCCAAGGCCTGGTTTATCGTCGTGAACTCGCTGATGCGCAACACACAGCGCATCGTCTACCCGGCTGGTTCCGCAATGCAGTCGTCGCTCAACGATAAGAACGCCGAAGCGAACCAGGAGGAGCTCAACATTATGGCCAACTGTCTATCCTGCACCATTATCTCGCTTCCCGCCAGTCTCTCCTACCAGGGCGAGACTCTCGACTTCCGACCAAAGGCCTCGCCACTGGACCACGTCAACCCTCGCCAAGACCACGCCGACAAGTACGCGCTCCATCTGATGACCCAGCTCTGCCGCTTCATGATCTACCACCACAAGATCTGTGCTCGGGCCCCCTGGCTTGCACAACAACAAAAAGGCCCACCCGACGGCGCCGATGCGGGACCTACTATTGCTCAGCAGGCGAATTGCGAGTGGTCGAATTACATGAACGCCTCGGAGGAGATTGTCAGGGTGGTGCGCAACAGCTCGAGGGACCACTACCGATATTTGAGTCCCTTCCTCGCCAACACGCTGTGGTTCGCCGCCGCAGCACAATGCGCTTGCAAAGTGTTTGGACCCCCGTCCTTCAACAAGCGGCTCACGAGCTCGAACCTCGATCTGTTGAAGCTGACCATCGGCCGCTTCATCTCATTCTGGGGCGGCGGCATGGAGAACCTGGAGGGCAAATTAGCCCGCATCGAGACCGGCTTACAGAACCTCATGGCTCGGCCTCATGGCAATGGTCATGATGCAGCAGGTGACGGTTCGGAGCAGCCCCCGCGGGAGGCGCAGCCTACGAGTACTGCCCAGAGCAACGTAGACGACATGGCCAGGATATCTACTGTGCTTCAAGTTCCCATCGATCCGAGGCTGGCGCCATATAGCATGCCTGGGACGGAGCAACTGTTGGTTGTGCCCGGCGTGGCTCCCAGTGGATGGACCGATCCTAGATGGCCTTCTGTTGTCCCGGATATCATGTCCGACTTTACGCAACCGTTCGCCATGCCGGGTCAGAACTTCTATCCTGCCGACCCCCTGGATTTCTCATCATTTGGACTGGAAGAACTGCTGATGGCTAACATGGATCCACACATCTGAGTGCGTCGCCCCCTATAAGCTGGCTTACCCCTTTCTCAATTTGCTCCAATTTAATACCTCATCATTCAGCAGCGCATGAGACAGCGCTACGGCGCGGGTTCACACCTCGGGCTTAACACTCATGCCTGCGCGGAGTCGTAAGAAATCCGGTTGGGTTCCTCGGTAGAAAGGCGCTGGCGAGCGGAACGGAGCGCAAAACCTATCCCGATCTGTACGCCCTTCCGTTCAACGGCTTTGCCAAGGCATTACTAGGGGGAAATTGACCATTTCTCCACGAATGCGGCCATGGGCTTTGAGGTTCCAGCGGCGTAACGACCCGGACAGGGCTGAGCTGGCTCCACGGAGCGCCCTGCTCCGACATTAGACCCCAAACCCCACCTCCCAAGAGCATCACTCGGTTGACTCGGTATGAGTTGACGTATGGTGTGCTTGAAATTCGCCATGTAGGATATAAGACACAGACCACGCAGCACTCATGCGGCCATTCTCTTGCTGTGGGCGGAACTCGGTTGCACGCCGGATAACACTGGATTGATCGGCATCCATGATGACCAGAACCCTCAAGTACTTCCTCTGCGGCATCGTCGCCTTGGCCGCAGGCGCGAATGCGGCGCCCTCGTGTCCCGCTTCGACAACCACCCCGACGGACCCCGTTGCCACTGGTCAGACTTTTGAGGCCGAGGATGCTGTCCTGTCGGGAACAGTTGTCGACACGGCGCAGACTGGATTCACTGGTGAGAGCTCATGGCTCTTCCATGGCCTACTGATGTGTGCTAATACTAATTATTTCAGGCACTGGCTATGTGACTGGCTTTGAGGACGCCACTGACAAGGTTACCTTCATCGTTGACAGCGCTACCACCAAACTCTACGACTTGAGCATCCGCGCTGCCGCCATCTACGGCGACAAGCGTACTTCGGTGGTTCTCAATGGCGGGGCCAGCAGTGAGGTGTTTTTCGCGGCCGGGGAGACTTTCGCCGACGTCCCGGCTGGGCAGCTTCTGCTCAATGAGGGCTCCAACACGATCGACATTGTTAGCAACTGGGGATGGTACCTCATCGACTCCATCACGATCACTCCCTCTGCCACCCGGCCCGCGCATCAGATCAACGCGGCACCCGTCAACGCGGCCGCCGACACCAATGCCAAGGCCCTGTACACCTACCTCCGCTCCATCTACGGCAAGAAGATCCTCTCGGGCCAGCAGGAGCTCTCGTACGCCAACTGGATCGCCGAGCAAACGGGCAAGACGCCGGCGCTCGTGTCGGTCGATCTGATGGACTACTCGCCGTCGCGCGTCGAGCGCGGCACAAAAGGCACCGCCGTGGAGGAGGCCATCGAGCACAGCAACCGCGGCGGCCTCGTGTCGGTTCTCTGGCACTGGAACGCGCCGACGGGCCTGTACGATACCGAGGAGCACAAGTGGTGGAGCGGTTTCTACACGGATGCCACCGACTTTGACGTGGCCGCCGCGCTCAGCTCGACCACCAACGCCAACTACACGCTGCTCATCCGCGACATCGACGCCATCGCCGTCGAGCTCAAGCGGCTGCAGGCGGCCAACGTACCCATGCTATTCCGGCCGCTGCACGAGGCCGAAGGCGCGTGGTTCTGGTGGGGAGCCAAGGGCCCCGAGCCGGCCAAGAAGCTGTATGGCATTCTGTATGACCGCCTCACAAACCACCACCAGATCAACAACCTGATCTGGGTTTGGAACTCGATCCTGCCCGAGTGGTATCCGGGTGACGCCACGGTCGATATTCTGAGCGCCGATGTGTATGCTCAAGGCAATGGAGTGAGTACTAATACAGCAACAGACATCTTTTCGTGTTTGAGGACAGAGCGCTAACACCCATCCAGCCCATGTCAACCCAGTACAACCAGCTTATTGAGCTGGGCCAAGACAAGAAGATGATTGCCGCGGCCGAGGTGGGCGCCGCACCCCTTCCGGACCAGCTGCAGGCGTACGAGGCGCACTGGCTGTGGTTCGCCGTGTGGGGTGACACGTTCATCAACAACGCCGACTGGAACTCGCCCGAGAACCTGAAGAAGGTGAGTCCTCTTCGTCCCTAAGCCGAAAAAAAAAAAACACTGACACCTGCCAGATCTACACCAGCGACTATGTTCTTACCCTGGATGAGATCCAGGGTTGGCGGGGAGCGTAAGGGTTAAGGATGAGGCCTGTTCTTAGATGCGACTAGCAAGGAGGGGAAAACGTACAGACGAAATGGAACCGTGTTATCGTCAACCTGGACTCGGAGTTCGGTGTCCGCTCGAATACCATGTCGTCTGGGCCCGCGGGAGTCCGTCGGCCAAGAACGTTATCATCTACATTTGCATCTTAGATGAACAAGCGGCCCGTAGCGAACAGGCGCCCCATTCATTCGTCCCGGAACACATCGTGCCCCTGCTTGGCAATCAAGATTCAGACAACTTATCCATACAGCCGGGAGGGGAGCCATGGCGTTCGGGCGGAATCACAGTCCACAGCAGATCGCCAATGCCGGGAAATCTCGTCTCGGACCCCCAACTCGATATTGACTGCCACCCTTGATGGTGTTGTGATTGTAATGATTCCAAACTCCGGGGATGATGGGTTTCTCAAGGTGCCCTATAAAACTACCTAGCCAGCACCCACCACTCTCTCTCTCTCTCTCTCTTCAGTTCAGAGGTTACTAGTACTTATCAGCGGCGAGCAAACACTCAACGAAAACAATCATGCAGCTCCCCCTCTCTCTCATCGCCCTGCTGGGCGCAGCCACGCTCGGTGCCGGCCAAGAAACCAACGTCACGACCGGCGCGCTCGGAGACGCGCGCCAGGTCCGCAACAACCCCACCATCGGGGAGACGTGGATCGCGACCTTTGACTCGGACGCCGTCAAGGGCACCATGTCGGCCGTCGCCCAGCCCATCGGCATCAACTACACCATTGATGTGACGGGCTTGGCGGTGGATAAAGGACCATACAGTAAGTTCAAGTTGTGACCCCCCCAAAATGTGGTATTATTGGTTTGAGGTTTTGGTGTGTGTGTGTGTGTTTAATGTTTGTTGACTTACTTACTAACCTCCGCAAAAAGAATACCACGTCCACCTGCGCGCCGTCCCCGAGAGCGGCAACTGCACCGAGACGGGCGGCCACCTCGACTCGTACGTGCGCGGGGACACGCCGCCGTGCGACAAGTCGATGCCCCAGACGTGCGAGGTCGGCGACTTGTCGGGCAAGTATGGCACTGTGGAAGGGCCGGATGTCAAGAAGGAGTAAGTCATATTTTTTCACTCATCGTGGTTCCGACCGAGTTCTCGGGTGTATTGAAAAGACTTTAATATGGGGGGGGGGGAGAGGTGGAATTCTGCTCACTGACTGACTGAAAATGCAACAGGTTCCATGATCTGTACACGGCCATGAACATTATCCAGCTCGGCTACATTGGCAATCGGTCTATCGTGTTCCACGACGCCAGTGGTGCGCGGATTGCGTGTGCATCGCTGAAGCAGGTGGAAAAGGTCGAGGCATGTCAGGGGTAGCCGGTAAATGGACCAAACGGTTTTCATTCGCGCCCACAAAAGCACTTCATGCTGTTCGAGAGATGGTGTTACTTTTGAAGCTTTGATTTGTCTCTTCTTGGTGTATTAGAGAGGCGTGACGGGGCGTTGGCGGCTGCGTACTCAGGGCCAGGCACATGCGGGCCGGCCAGGGTAACAATAAATCTACAACCATTCGAGTCATTGGTCTCTTGACGGTTGGCCACCCGTGCAACTTGGCTGTTGGTAAACTCACTGGTTCTGTTGACACCCGTTTCCACCTTCAAGAGGTTCAGTTTCTCCCTCAGATGTGCCAAAAGTTTGGCTGATGCTCGGCAGTTGGTCTGATTCTACTCATGGCAAATATCAGTTGACCTAGAATTCCTGTACGTAATAATGTTATTTATTCCCGTGGACATGCCTCACAAAACGCCTGTCCATCAGCCCAACAGTCAGACGGACGCAAAAACTCAGCGGGGCCAACTGCGCCCCGGGTGGCCAATCGGCCATGGCCAAGCCCAGGCCAACGGCCGCCAACACCCCACGGAATACATCTGTACAACAACTCCCAACCGGACCAAGAAAATCAGAACACATTATCCTTTCATAAGATTCAGCACCCGGACACAACCACAATTTCCAAGTGTGCCTTTGTATCCCGGCTTTGACACACGCCCGTGAAAGCACTGCACCGTGGGGCTATAAAGTCTCCATCTGCCCAGTGCCCACCCTCGCTTCAGAACCTTCATTTGACCCTCACCCCATTTCCTCCACCTTGCCAATAACAACACCCACCGAGCAAACTCACGCAACCCCCCCTATTTATTAGCAACGATGCCGCAACAACAACCCCCTACCGCAGACGAGGATCCGCAACAAACACCACCCTTCTACGACCCCAACCTCCCCCACGACCTCACCACCCTCCGCGGCACCTCCACCATCCTCGACACCCCCCCAACCACCAGCAAAATCCTCGCCCCCCTCACCCCATCCTCCCTACGCAAGCGCCAACTCGACATCATCCCCACCCGGCAGTCAACAACAACCAACCCTGACCCAAACACGGTCCTCATCGTAATCCCCACCGCCAACCAAGGCAAAGTCACCCTCCTCCAAACCCACCTCCGCCACACCGCCCCAGCCCACATCAACCTGCTCTATCCCGCCCTCACAATCTCGGACGCCAGTTCCGAGGTGGGCGAGCAGCCGTATGATGGCGCCGGGCCGCGGGGGGCTGTCAATCGGGTGGTGAATGCGGCGCGGCGACTTCTTTTTGGGGAGTACCAGGGGGAGTTGGTTGGGGTTGGGACGGTGTTGGTGGCGTCGGTGGAGAATTTTATTTTCAGGGGTGACAGTGGGCCGGTGGATTATGGGGTTGTGGTGTTTTGTCGGATTCCCTTGCTTGACCAGAAGAAGGGTGATGATGATGCGTGGGAGTGGGAGACGGGCGTGTCGCGCGGGGTGACGGTGCCGGTTGGGTTTTGGAAGAGGGGTGAGGGGTTTGGGTTTGAGGACGACACGGGCACCACCGGGGTGGGGGAGCATGGGAAGGTGTCGGTTGGGGAGGTGCTGGCGGATAATGTGGCCGGGCTGGATAAGGCGGATTGGCATTTGGAGTTGGCGGGTCGGTCGAGGTATGGGTTGCTCCAGGAGGCTATGGATAAGATGGTGGTTCCGTGGCCGAAGGTGAGCTTGGGAGACTAGAGAATGGAGAGGGGGTGCTAGGCTTCAGGTTGGCAACGACGGAAACATGATGAGCAGGTGGATGTTTAGACAGATTCATTTAGCAGTTGGTATGGAGTGAAGAAAAACTACCTTATAAACCGATCCCGTGGCTAAGCAGTGGTTCCTAGGTAACCTACTAGGTATTGTCCCGGGAGCCGGTTAGAGCTCATGCCTGTTCAACCTTTTTCGAATCGTGTTGCACGGACGCCTTCCGCTTCTTCCACTGTTTGCTGGCCCACGCCAGACACCCCTTTAGAAAACGAGTGATGGGGTCGCTGTTGGCAAGCCAGATCCTCCAGAGCACCACAATGATGATGGTAGCCGGCACGGTGGTGATCCAGTAAATCCACAGCTTGCCCGACACCTGCCAACTTCCGTCGTCGCCATAGTTGAAGAATGTAGTGCTGAAGAGAGCCTGCCGCCAGGTTAGAGAGAGCAAACACGAGTTGAACTAATACGTGTCTTGGATATCACATACCGAGATGAAGGTCGCCGGGAGGAAAATCATGGTCAGAAGGGCAATCGACTTCATGACGCTATTGTCCTGGCGAGCCAGGGTGTTGAAAGCCTGGGCACTAAATGTGAGCTTCTACCTGCAATAACCACGAATCTCAAAATGAAAATACGTACCAGGTTGATCTCATTCTTGAGCCGCTCTTGGTTAGAATCAGACCTCAGCTTCAGACTTTTGACCAGCGATATCTGGAACTGCGCGTAGTCCTTGGCTTGTTCTCTGTACGTCTCATCCAGGTCGGCATGCAAGCTCTCATGGACTGTCGTTTGGCGATGCTGCATCTCCTTGAGAGTGTCTATGGCGGCGTCGAGAATCTCCGAAGTATGAATGGCGTGACGGGACATCTCATGGATGGGACCAAAGATGGCACCGGTGCGCATGCGGGTCTATTAGACACGGTTGTGCGTGTAAGAATGAATTTTAGGCTCGAAGTCGGGTTGGATGACTGCCTCACCTTCTCCAGATGTCGCACAGGATCTCGCACCCGCCAGACCGAGACGTCTGCATAGACAATTATCTGATCCACCAGGCCGGCATGCATGGAAAAAGGGTCGCGAAAGTTGAGCGGCTGAGTTCGCTGCTCGAGGAGCGTCTTCAACTCCGAGGGAAAGTCGGGCGGGGTGTCGACACAGAGGACTTGAGACGTATTATCCGGGCAGTCCCAGCGCGTGAAGAAGGACATCTCAAACCACTTATAGTCCTTCGTTTCGTGTTTTGGCACGTATTCGTCGTGGTCATCATGGGCGTCCTTCTCCTTCTTGACCATCTTGACAAGACATCGGAACCAAGTTGCTGCATCTGTCAACCGCCTGACCAAAGCTTCAGGTGGCAGCTGACTGAGGGGGCCAAATACTTACTAAAGCTAACGACGGGTTGTTTGGCATCTTGGCCAGTGACGGATGGTTGGGCATCGTGGCTTGCCTTGCTCCCAAAGTAGCCGTTTAGCTCGAAGCATGTTCTATTAGCTACGAACTCGGGCACGTTGAAATGGGCAAGAAGCTTCTGGCGGCGGCCGTCTGCGGGCGGGTAGTTGACGACGTCGAGAAAGCTGAAGCTGGTCAGTCCTGAAGCATGGTATGTGATGTAATGATGCGCCCGTGTATGATCCTTACACGTAACACTGCTTGGGCAGACCGGCTAGCTGGAGGATGATTAGGCTTTTCCCGTGCTTCATCCCGGGGCCCTTCTCATCGCCGGATTCAGACATACATTGTCAAGAGTAAAACCCCTCTCGCTTCGCAGCACCCAGTTACGTCCGTCTGAGGCTATTACATATAATTACTCTCTGTCAGCTCGTACCACAACATAAATTTCTAGAGACAAGATTAATAGAAGGAGACAGTAAACTCACCCGGGAAGAGGATTTGTGCCATCAGACCGAAGCCTAACACACCTAGAAATCGAGGCCGATCGTGAACGACGCAGTCAACCCGAGTTGCGGCAAACTGAAAGAAAGAATACTCTGATAATAGTTGCAGACCTAGTATTTGAAGCTTTGCTCCGCCGAGTTGCCCTGATTCGGTGCTCAATGGTCGCGCAGCCTGGTGATTGATAATGTGGCCATGATTTCGACGTGTCCTACCCGCAAGCATTCTGCCAACGAAAGAGCCCTGCAGGCTGAATGGCGCTGAGCCACACGCGTTTCAACTTCTTCCTCTGATTGGGCGAACAGGCGCACCCCCTGTGGGTGGTCCACGGTTGCTTTGATCACGCGAGCTGCCTTTTGAACAACTGAAAGTGATGACTCGCTTCTGAAACTCCAAGACTGAAAGTGATAAATATCTTACAGATTCAGACAGGAGATCATCGGCGTCGGCAAAATGTGCAAGGAGTGCATCACAAAGCCAACTTCGAATGCGACTCAGGCAAGCCAAAATTAAAGGGTATCCGCATTCAACTCTTCTAGAGCCCTAGACTTTGTACAGGCCCCCGTTTTCCCGTCTTTCCCAACACCCCGGAACCGCCCACTGCTCTCCTCGATATCACCGCATCTTAGTGCCGCCGCCAGGTGACGGGCGTCTCTTGAGGATTTGGAATGCTAGATAACTCCGCGCCGGGCAACTCCGCACGCCCATATGTAGTCGGCATCAGTTTTACATACGAGCACTCGGACGGCCCAAGCTCCATTTTCTCTTGGGAACCGACATCCCTCGCTGCAAGGGCCCGCCGAGACCTCCACCAGAGGAAAAGTGCTATCGCGGCGACCACTGCCAGCACCGGTAGCACGACGGCAATGGCGATGGTGCCTGCTTGGTTAAGGCCGCCGTTGCTGTTGAAGTTGCTGTTGGTGTCGTTGTTGTTGTTGTTGTCGACAGTCTCCAAAGACGCCAGGTCGGTATTCGTCGGCTGGGTTGTTATCGATGCCCCTTGCTCCGAGGGTGTCGGTCCCGCCAAGCCACTTTCCCCGAGCCCTTGGCTGTCCGCGCTGTCCGCACTCCCCGTGTTACTCGAGCTGCTTGAACTGCTCGTGCTGCCCAACGTTGGGGCGGGTAACGCAGTCAGATCCGTCGACTGGTACACCATACGGATGCCATAGGCATTCAGACCGCCAGGGGGGAGTAATGTTGTCGTTTCGATGGCGGTTGGACCGAGGCTCGATTGCGTAAAGGACATGACCGCCCCGCTCTTGGGAGCTACCCAGATGCAGAACAAGCTTTCCCACCGGGTCCCCATTGTTTCGGGGTTCCGGTGGCACGATAGCGTAGTGCCGCTTCCGTAGACCGGACAGCAAGTCACCGTTGTCATGCTGCTCACTCCACTGGACTTCACGCAGGCAGTCCGATACCCACTCGGGCAGGCGATGCCTGGTGAGAAGAATCGGTCCTCATCGGCAGTTGAAGCCGGGTGGCAAACAGGCGGCTTGGTCGTCTATCATGAACACTGTACGTGGCCGCGGTCTGTAGATGCCTTCGCATCCCGCGGGTCTCGTAAACGTTGTCGTGAGCGGGACAGGCGCAGGGGAGGTGAGCGTCGCCGCCATTGTGGTCGTATACAGAGTGCTGCTTGTTCAATGGATTGGCGTGGTGGAGCGACCCTAGGAGACGACGCCTCTGCTAGGTGTACGCGATAGATTTGTGTCGATTTAGAGCGTACAACCAAGAGGAGGGAGTGTGTGGAACAACAGAAAAGAGTTGGGTTGAGCCCCGGATTTGTTGATCTCAGTCATATCTAGGCCCTTGCCGGAATGCCCTGGTGCCAAGCTCATTCGACATGACTGAGTGGGGGAATTGCGGTTGCGAGGAGGCACAAGGGTGCAGGCACCAGAATCACGCGACTCCTTGCAAGGGGGACCGTTATCCAGCAGACTTCCATTCAGCGCGGTAAAATACTAGGCCCCCCCGTCCCAAAAGTCTGCTGGATAACGGTCCCCCTTGGAAGTTGGATCCTCTTTGTGGCACGGGAAGAGCTGCACTGAGGCCAGTTGCGCCGAACATGGCGATGGCTGTAGTCCGCCACGCCGTGTGTCGAAAACGACGAGAGTGATTTCCGTGCAACCTTGGCATCCCGACCTCCGCGGTCCAAGGCCTTGAGTCACCATGCTCCCATCAAGATTTGTTTCTCGGACGCAGAAAGACAATGATCGGATTGAATTTCCGCGCTTCAGCGTCTCGAGCTCCGCTGGCCAACCTTGTGCCACCGGACCACGCGGTGGTGCGGGAGGCGCAATGAGGAGTGGTTGTTTTTGGAGTTTTTGGAACTTTGGACCATTCCCGTCGAACCTGCTCTTGGCAAAGTGCCTCAAAGTGGGGTCTTGTCGGGGAGACTGGGTAGCGGCGCGGGTCATCTTTCGACCGTGCGCCCACACACGCACGGCAGCCCTGGTCGAAATTTGGAAATTTGGCGCAAAACTACGAGGAGGGACCGACCGACCGACGACACCGCACGACAACCACCATCACCAAAATCACGACCGAGTCCAGCCGTCAAAATGGTGAACGTCCCCAAGACTCGGAAGACCTACTGCAAGGGCCGCGAGTGCCACAAGCACACCCTGCACAAGGTCACTCAGTACAAGGCTGGCAAGGCCTCGGCATTCGCGCAGGGCAAGCGTCGTTACGACCGCAAGCAGTCTGGTTACGGTGGTCAGACTAAGCCCGTCTTCCACAAGAAGGCGAAGACCACGAAGAAAGTCGTGCTCCGGCTGGTGAGGCTGGCCCCGATGCGAAAGCTTGGATGCGGTGGGAAGAGTCGCTAAATTGGAACTGGATAGGAATGCTCGTCGTGCAAGACCAAGAAGCAGCTCCCGCTCAAGCGGTGCAAGCATTTCGAGCTTGGGTAAGTCCCCCCACTATCTACATCATGCCTTTCTGTTCGAGAGGGAGAGAGGGACCGCCGAGACATTTGATACTGCGAAATTCGATTTTCGACGACCTGCCAACCGTGGCACACCGACCGGGCCTTCACGACCGATTCTACGCCGGGGACGATGGAGGACTTCACGACAGACCTCGGGGACCAACATGGGGTATGGCCGGCGACTGGTTAAACACTGCTGCGATGTGTATTTCAGAGGAAAGAGGTGGTCCGGTGGTGCTGAGGACGTCTCCGCTCCGCGCGGTTCTGTGGCGCGACGCAACACCTGGAGATTTTGCGCGTTGCTCTTTTCTGGCGACTCGCAGGAGATCTAGGCTGTTGTGGTTCGTGTCACCGGACCGGGGAGTGAAGCGCGTTCTCAAGCAGAATGAAGCAGGGCCCGGTCCAACGTCGCACCTCGCCCCATCGATATCCCCCCAACAGCTCGGCGGTCCCTTCTAACCGCTTTTACGCACCACTTTTGACGGACTGAGTTCTAACACTCGAAAACAGCGGTGACAAGAAGACCAAGGGTGCTGCCCTCGTGTTTTAAGCGCCTTACGGTCGGCGAAGTCGGTGGTGGCGAAATGAGCACACGGCTCTGGTTTTTCGGAAGCTGGCCTAACATGGCCCTGCCCGTCATGCGGTGGGAATCAAGGAAGCGATTCCAATCTTGACATGGGGAAAATCGGGCATAGAGGACATGTACATGGGCATGGGTGGTTCGGGCGCGGAACAAGCAGCACAATACCATCCTTGGGGCGTTTCGTCTGCGCTTTTATTCACGAATAATGCTTTGGGTTCCCACACGTCCGGTGTCTTTGGTACCCGCAAGCTTTCATGTCTTGGGCCGGCGTTTCGTGGGGGGAGGAGATGAGGTGGCGCCTGTAGCTGTCAAATGCCAAGCCGCCCACCTGTCTTTGCGAGCATGGTTTTAGGCGTCGATAAGGATGTTGAGGCCCAGGCAGAACCTGGCGCCGTGGTGACTAGCTCTTGTTGCTCTAATGCACTCCTCACGGCCACACTGACATGGCGTTTCCAGGTACGCGGCATCGGAAGTTTCCGAACCAGCCCCCCTGGGATAAAGGAGTGTGGCAGCGATGGCTTGTCAACAGCGCCGAAGGTTGCAGCGTCCACGGGAATATCTCAACGATTTGACTGGGTGTTGCCAGTTGTTGTGCTACGCACCGTGGCGAGTTCATCAGTTATCACCAATCCCAACGCGACAACGGGGGTCCGAACGACGGGAGGGTTCCCCAGCGTTGCCAGCCAGGTCTAGCCCCGTCGCAGCCACCGCCATCGCGGATAGACTACAGCCGCTAAGAGGTCGGAATAGAGCTAGAGGGCCCGACGGTGAGGAGTTTTCTTTCAGCCGCACTGCACCTGTTCGGGTCTGGAAGACTCACCCGACAGCTAGGCAGACCACGGAGGCCCAATATGAGCGCAACCATTCCCGCGTGCAGGCTCACCTGCATTCCCGATTTGGCCGAGGTTTCATGGATCTAGATGGAAACAAAAAAAGCACATTGGTGTCGACGTTGATGAGGGAAAGGAGCAGTGAGCTTGCCGGGACCTGACTACTACACTCCCAACCGAGGCATCAGACTCCCACATCCGACTCACTCTCTCTGCCGTGCGGCGCGGGCGAGAAAGATATGCAGCAACCTTTGACATACCCGCGAGACGATCGAGCCGCATACGAGTACACGATCCAACCCACCGACGACCGCCATGATGGGCCGACGGAGGATGCTCGCTGGGGGCGGGAATCGCCTCCATGGCAATCGGGAAGCACGCCGAACTACAAGCCGAAGCCACTGCGCTGGCCCTTCATCAGCACCGTCATCGCACTCCTCCTTGTCGCCATTATTTTGGTCGTTGTTGCAGAGACGCAGATGCCAAACTCAGATAGCAGCGTCAGGATTATGGGCCTCCATCCAAACGCCACACAGCCTGTTCGGTTTGCTCGGGCCGCTTTGACCAACACCTCTGTGTCTGCCGCGGAGGTGATCACGACAGATGCTGGAGTGCTATCCACAACTCCCTCACAGACCCCAGAAACCAGCCTGACTTCGAACGACGGGACGAGAGTCCAGAGTGTTGATACATCAACTACATCTCAGACACCAACGACACCCCTGATTGCTCCCTCAGCTTCAACACTGTCATCTTCCCGGACGATGTCTCCGCCTTCCCGTTCAGCGCCCACCGTGACGCCTTCAATTACCGTCTCAGAAGCCACGACGCTCTCGGTTCCGTCCTCACGAACTATCGACAGCACCGAGTTCAACTTCCAGAATGTCGCTTCCGCATCCTCGACAACCGCTGTGTCTTCCAGCACCAAGCCGGTCTCTGCCAGTACCACAGCCACCCTCCCAAGTGGTGCACGGGTGGTACCAGTCTCCGAGTCTGTCTCCCGATTCACCACGAACATTACCGTCCCCGTCACGACCGTCACCTACACGTCGGAGTTCACCTCGGTCGAGACAATTACATTCAGCAGCGATTCTACATTCGCGACCACATTTGTATCCACCGTCACCAACGGGGGGACGACGTTTTACTCCCATTTCACAGCAAATGGCACCCAAGGCAGCACGCCTGTCTCGACGGGTACTGGGACCCAGGTCGGCGTTATTACGGTAACTTCAAGTGTGACCTCGGCAACTGTGGGTGCGTCAACCCGGACCACCGTCGGAACCATTACAGCCACAAGCACCATTACCGGCGTCGTCATTCCCAGCGTCGGCGAGGTCACCATCACTTACTACAGCACCATATTGCCCCCTGCCGGAATCCCCGTGACCCAGCCCCCAAATCCTGTGAAGGTGACTGGTGTGGACGTCATCGATGAGACGAGCGTGGCCGTTGTCCAGACTCAGGGGCCTGTTATCGTCGCCGTCACCTCAAACGAGGTCAAAACTCAAGTTGTCAACCAGCAGGTCAGCACAGGTGTGGCCCGGGTTGGGGGGTCTGTGGTAACAAACGTCTTGGTCATCACCCCTACGCCAGGAGATTCAGCCAGGTTTGTTACCAACACCATTGTCGACAATGTCGGCGGTACACCGGTCACCCGGGTGGTTGTTACTATCACTGCTGGACCTCCGTTTACACCCATCTCGTACACGGTTGTAAGAGATGCTGGAGGAACATTGGTAACCGAAGTCATTGTCACTACGCCGACGGGCGTATCCGGCCAGCCTCTCACTTTCACTGCGGTCGATATCGTCGGAGGAACGCCGGTCACGCAAGTTGTGGTGACCACTGCCAACGGGGCGCCGTTCCAGCCGGTGTCCTACACCATCACCACCAATATCGGCGGCACCCCGACCGTTGTCACGATCACGCCAGGCCCGACAACGATCGTGGAAACCATCAATGGAACCCCCGTCACCCGGGTCACCACTCCGCCAGTGACCAGCTTTACCACGACCATGGGAGCCACACTGATAACCCAGACCGTGGTCACCACCCCGACTGGGACTGAGCCCATCACGCTCACTCTCCTGTCCACGTCAGGAGACACACTCAGCACCTTCACCACGACAATCCCGCCCACCACCTTCCTCACCACCATCTCCGGAACCCCGCGAACCATAACCTCCACCCCCTCCCCGCGCACCAGCTTCTCAACCCGCCCCAAATCCACCCGCACCTTCACCTCCACCTCACTCTCCACCCCTTCCTCCCCCACCCCCACCACAGACCCCAACAACACAACAGTCATCGCCTCCACCCGCGTCTACGGGTGGACCGAAGCCGACATCTTCCTCGGCACCTTCCTCCCCCCCTTACTCGGCGTAGCCCTAGTCATCCCCCTCCGAATAATCGACCTCAACGCAAAGCTCTACCAACCCTTCCAAGCCCTCGCCACCCAAGGTGGGGGGTCCTCCACCACAGGCAGAGACACGCTCCTGCTGCAATACACAGGCTGGATGTCCTTTGCCATGCCCCTGCTGACGCTGCTGCGCGCCGCTGGACGTCCGCAGCCCGTGCCGTTCCTGACGACGCTGATGGTCGGGTGCGCGTCGCTGATGGTGCCGCTCGCGACCGAGGCTGTCGGCCTCAAGCTGCACGGCGAGTGCTGGCTCAACACGGCGAGCGAGACGTGCGGGCCCGCGCTCGGCGTCAGTCCCGGGCCGGCGCACGCGCTGGTCGGCTTGTTGGCGGCGGTGGTGGTCTTGTTGGGCGTGGTGGGTTGGTTGGTGGGGCGGTGGGTGACGGGGGTGTTTGCGAATCCGTGGAGTCTCGCGGGGGTCGCGTCGCTGGTGGCGGGGAGTGGGCTTATCCGGCAGGACGGGGAGGCGGCGATGCGGCGGGCGGTGGAGGGGAGGCAGTATGGGTTGGGGTACTTTCGGAATGCGGGTGGGAGGGAGGCGTATGGGATTGTGCTTGTGGATGAGGCCGGGAGGGGTCTTCATCGGGGGGAGGATGGCCCCCCTGTGGTGGGCGACAGTGGTTCGGAGATGCTTGGTGACTCGGCGGCGGGGGCTAAATGGGCCGGTCAAAGTCAGCAGCTGCCGTTCATGGCGTTGCGGTATCCCTGGCGGATCGTCTTTGTCCTGTTCCAGCTGGCCGTCCTTGTTCTGGTCATCTATTACCATGCCTACTACCGCGGCGGCATCCGCGACAACGGCCGGCTGTGGCTCTTTCTCAACTCCAACACGTTCGGGATAAGGTTTGTCTCGGCCATCGTTGGTGTGGTAATCGCCTTTTGCTGGCAAGCCTTCTTCCTCAGTAAGTCAAACTTGTTTTCCCCCTTTTTTTATATCCCAAACGCCCCCCCCACTAACCACCCTGCTCCGAATAGGCGTCAGCACAATGACCCCCTTCCGCCTCCTCTCCATTTGTACTCAACCACCCACCTCGTCAATCCTCTTCACTCCCTCGACCAACCCCTTCTCCGGCATCTACTCGTCTGTCCGCCACCGCCAACCCTTCCTCTTCGCCGTCTCCCTCGCCGCCATCCTGTCCGAATTCCTCCCCGTCATTCTGTCCAACGTCCCCTTCAACCTCGCTCAGACGGGGACGGCGGCCACGGCGTGTGCCGTCCTCAGCTGTCTCTTTCTGGGGTTCATGCTCGCCGTCTTGGGCGTGTCCTTCTTTGTGCGGTACCCGCCTATGCCGGTCGATCCGAGGTGCGTAGCGGGGCTGATGTGGTATGTCTCGAAGAGTGCCATGCTGGAGGATTTTGAGGGGGTGTCCAGGCTGGAGGGGCACGAGAGGGAGCAGAGGGTCAAAGAGATGGGCAGGCGGTATTTCTATGGGGTTTTGATGGGGAGCGGCGAGGGGACGAGGTTGGGGGTGGATTGTGATGTTGGAGGAGGAGGGGAGGAGGGGATGGGGTATCAGGGCGCTCAGGGTTTGAGGACCAGGGGGTAGGGTCGGGACTAAATCGGGTGCGTGTGGATATGACTGATGTGGTATGACGGGCTTTGAAAGGGTTTCTTGGTTTTCTCTTGTTCTCACTTCCTCTCGTCCTGCCCACATTGTCCTGTTTCCTTTTTCTCCCTCTCCGTGGATTGACTCCATGTCCGGGTCGTGGCTTATGGGCATGTCATGGCGCCTGGCCCTAGGTTTCGTCACTCTCTCACCCTTGTTACGCCTGCTTCCCGGTATTGTCTTTGGATTTGCATTGCGATGGGTTGAACGTGTTGTTTATTTCTTTTTCTATGGTTAGAGGGTATGTCTGGCGTCAATGCATGTTTGTCGGGATAGATTGGATTTCGATGCGTTTAGAACAGCCATCTCAGCTTTTAAGAATGATTAATCAAATGTCAGGAAGTACTAGTAATTACGCTCTCCTCCGCTGACAAAAAAACAACGAGTTTTCACTGTGCCCCCCCCTCCTCGGACTTTGGCATAAGCAAAGTTCGGAACATGGGGCTGCCAAGACAAGCAAATAATCACAACTTGCTCTGTGGCTGGTGGCGGAGGGTTTAGGTAGCAGCGGCTTGCTTGGAACAGCCCCAGATGTCACTGGCACAGGGCGGTTTGATTTGACCCAATGCGAGCCCGGGAGGAACCATGCAGTTGCTGCGCCTTGTCCGATCCCAAATGCGGTAAGCCAAGCAAGACTTGGGACCATAGAAGGGTCTGCAATGACCTGGATTGGCTACCAGGCAGCAAGCTGGTATTACGCGGGCCGCGCTTGAGCGTCTGTGCCGGATCCAGTTCCATGAATAGCGATCCTTCAAATTGTATGTCTAGTGTTATTCAACCACTATGGTTGTCGCCGATGCCTGATCTCGGCCTCAAACTTTGTCTCCTCTCTTAAACGTCCCGGGAATCGGTCCTCGCATTCCACCTTGCCTCCTTTTCGGAAATTCGCTATTCCGACGGGCACCATGTTGGACGACGATGTGAGACACCCCTACCTAGTCGTTGAGACTTGAGATATCCGTCCGATCATGACTGACGTGAGAACTAAATCCGGCAGGGAGCGAACCTTCCGATCCCAAACCGCGAGCGCAACAACGGCGGCGAAATGGAGGTCTACCACTATACCCATCAGCACCACGGGACACATCCATGGCGCAAGGTGGCATCTGAGGAACAGGACGATCCGGGCAAGCTAGAGCAGCAGTGCCAGCACCCGCCATCACCGCCATCAAAACGAAAGCTGCTCAACCTCAGCCTCCCGACTTTTATCCTCTCCAGCATCCTCCTTGTCGTCATCGCCGGTTTGATCATAGTAGGCGGCATACTGGGCAACAAGATCGCGCACATCGAAAATACAATCCCCTCCCTCGCTCTGCTCAACACCGGCGACAACGATTCCAATAGCAACAACAACCCCAACAACAACAGCAGCAACAACCCTAACAACAACCCCAACAACAACCCCAACAACAACAGCAGCAACAACAACAACAACGATGCAGCAACAGCACCATCACTAACCCCACCCACCGTCCTAGTCGCAGGCTGGACCTACATCGGCTGCTACTACGACTCGGAGATCCGCATCCTCCCCGGCGCGTCGACGGCGGGGCGCAACATGACCAACAGCGTGTGCGGCGCCTTCTGCGAGGCCAGCGCGCCCAGCAACAGCGGCAAGCCGCGGCACTTTGGCACGCAGCACCGGGACCAGTGCTTCTGCGGGACGGTCACCGACGCCGGGCTGGGCAGCCGGCGCGCGCCCGAGTGGCAGTGTAATGGCCAGTGTATGGGCCGGGGGGGCATGACGGAGAATTGTGGGGGGAATTGGGTGGTGAGTTTGTGGGAGCGGGATGGGGGTTAGTTTCTTTTTCTCTTTTTATTTAATGGGGGGGCGGGAGGTATTAGACGTCATTGGCATGGCAGGTATAGGATATGTATTAGGATTCTTTTGCCAAAGCGTGGCTTTTCTTTCGGTGCATTGCGTGGGCGCTGGGTTCCGCGTTATGACGGATACAAGAAGAGAATAGGGCATTGTTTGGGACTCAGGTTCCTGCAAGCTGGTGGGTATATCATGGCATGGCTTCACTGTGATAAAACTAAGTGGGGAGGGAGTTGAAACAATTTGTGTGTGGGAAATCGTCTTCCCAGAGATTGCCTCTCTTATGAGCAGGGAGTTACTTGAAAGTTGGACCGTCGGAACAACTTCACAACTCAAGGTAACTAGGTAACCTTCAACGAGCCTTGTTACCAGCCGCTGCAGTTTGCCATGACTCCTTACTACCCGTCCAATCCATAGATCCACTCCATTGTCACTTCAACTTGAGGTTGTCTCTTTCTTTCTCATCTTCCCATCTTAACTCCGTCTTCTCACTAAGACTTTCTGTTCTTCCGACCTTAAATCCGTCTTCTCCACCTTGGGCTCCATCTGTTCTTCGGCGGTCCAGTGCTTGCTGTCTAAGAGATGGTCTACACAAGCAACCAATGGTTCCAACCCGGCTAAACGGGAGATATCTGAAGGGACTCGGGAGCGAAACTCCGCATTGGGGGGGCGGCCGTCATGTATAAACCGCCCGCCCGTCCACCCCCTCAGTCTCACCACAAACCCATCCTAGAAACACATAACCTTGAGAACTATTTGAAACCTCGCAGCGGATATGGCACCCATCAAAGTCGGCATCGTGGGCTACGGCTTCTCGACAAAATGCTTCCACCTGCCCTTCATCCTCCCCAACCCGGAGCTCGAGGTCTACGCGTTCCTGCAGCGGGCGGCCCCCCCCAGCGACCCTGCACAGGCGCCACGTTGGGGCCATTGCACCATTGACTTCCCCCAAGCCAAGCACTACCGCACGACCGACGACTTTTATGCCGACGACCAAATCGAGCTTGTCGTCATATGCACGGGTTCACACGAGGAGTTTGTTGAGAAGGCTCTGCTTGCGGGGAAGCACGGTAGGCGTTTTGGTTCTTCCACTGTCACAACAAAAAGGCTGACAGGGGGTTGGTTGTTGGATCGCAGTCGTGGTTGAGAAGCCCTTTGTCACAACCAGTGTCGAGGCCGACAGACTCATCGCACTGGCAAAGGAAAAGGGCGTTATCCTAACCGTGTTCCACAGTGAGTTGAGTTTTCCTGTTCCATCATGATGCTCAAATTTATATTTTCACCTAGACCGGCGTTTCGATAGCGATTTCCGCACGCTGCACCACCTCGTGAGCCACGGCGCTCTCGGTGAGATCCTGGAAGCAGACATTCACTTTGACTATCCTGACCCGAGCTGGATCTCCGGGTGGACGAAGAAGGAGTACAAGCATGGCGAGGGCATGACATTCGGGCTTGGTATGGTTGTCGTTCCTGTAATGTTTATGGAGACTTGGTAAAGCTGATCAACCCCCTCCAGGCACGCACACTCTCGACCAAGCCCTGTACCTCTTCGGGCGACCCGCCTCGGTGACAGGCTTTCTTCGGTCGAACCGCGGCGTGGACAGTGACGTCGACGACACATTCACCATCATGCTGCAGTATTCCGGGAAGCAGAAGAACCTACTGGTAACGGTCAAGACGGCCATCGTCACCCACATGAAGGACCAACTGCGATTCCTTGTCCGGGGCAATCAGGGCACTTATCTCAAGGTATGTACCAACAAACCCCCCGTGTCTCTGTTGCTGCTTTAGTCTGTTTTATGATGACGCCAACTAACGCAACGCAGTTTGGAACCTGTCCACAAGAGAGCCAGGCCATTGCCGCCCCGGGACAGCCGGCCACAAGCCCTGAATATGGCGTCGAAGACGAGCGCATTTGGGGTACTCTGACGACCACGGCCGAATTTGACGCTGCAAGCCAGCAGTTTGACGCAGAGAGCAAAAAGTACATTGGCAAGTACCCCAGTCTCCGGGGGTGGTACAGGGGGTATTATGAGAACGTCTCGGCCGCAGTTCGTGGGCGCGAGGAGATCCTCGTCCAGCCGGAGACGGCCAGAGATGGCTTGAGAATCATCGAGCTAGCGAGGGAGTCGCATGAGAAGGGATGCACGGTGGCTTGGTCGTAGACTAGCGCGAGATTGCCGTGTCGTCCCTGAGTCGCGAGGGTAAGGTACCCTTGCGAGGTATATTCCTGGGATTCTGTTGTCTTCCGGCCTTCATGTTCATAACCATGTTCATTCCTGCATTAGCGCTAGGGGTGGTGGGTGGGGATTATCTGCAAAGGCTTCTGCCACGGCTGTTATCACCAAGTCTCACCTGCAGCCATTCCCACTTTCGGGCAGCGGGAGATTAAACGGTCAGACCGGCGTTACTCGCGAAGTTTAGGTGTGGTCGGCTATCGTGTGGCTTAGCGATGATCTTGATACACAGACAGTGTGATAGGTCGTTTTGAGTAGACATATCTCCATGCACCGCTACCCTGCCTGCCTGCCTGCATATTTAGGTCTTACGCCACGGCATGAACCAGCAGGGTTTTTTCTTTTTCCTTTCTCTGTGTTCCGACAACTCGTGGGTTTGCTTGCTTGGATCTCAGCACACACAGGTCGGGCTCAGGCTGTGTGACCCGAGACGCTGGTTGATTACAACCCGCAGGACCAACAAGACCTCTCAACTGTCAAAGTGAACACAACACATACTTGGCTTGCCCGGATACCTTACCCACTGACAGTAGGTACCTGGTAGGTTTGAGGGTCGCCTTCGCTTCAAGTTTCAAAGTTTCCCGAGTCAGCTTCCACAACTCGAAACTCAAGAGGTTCATAAAACAAAGTCCAGGGTTCCTGGCTAGCCTAGAATGGTATGAAGCCTGCCATCGCGATCGGCGATCGAAATAATTACGGGCATAACCAGGGAGAACTCATCAAGCCTTGGGCAACCTGCCATCGCGGGGCTGGACCGATGTTGCCTGCCGGTAACTCGCTCGCCAAGCAGGCCAGTCTGGACCACACCGATAAAAGCCTTCCTTCCAGGGGTGTTTGACGATTACTTCTTAGTTCGCTCCCTCAGCCTCCCATGCCCTTCGAAAGCCATTCAGTCAATCACCTTCCCACTTGCCCTGTTGGGTGCAAGCTGCTTACATGACGTCAAAACGGGGACATTTGCCGGCCTGCGAGAACGGTTGCACATCCCAGCGTCGGTACTTCCCGGCTGGAGTCGCTGGAGATAACCGAGAGACGAGGCCGAGAGTGCTGCTGTAATCTGTTTCACCGGTGAGGCGAGGCCACCGCGAGTTGATCTAGCGCCGCCGGCACGACCAAAAGTCACCCAAGGAATTCCGAGCGCATCCGAGTCGTACTTTTTTTCTTTTGGGGGCTATCGGGTGCAATCCAGTGGTTGGAGTCCAGTCTTCCGACAACTTGCATCCGCGGAGATGGGAACTGGTGATTAACTAAGGTAGGTAGGTAGTGTGCAGGATCCAAGAGTTGCAGAACGAGTAAACGAGATCTGGCCGATGATCGATCGTTGGGCCGCCCAGCGAGGAGGGGAGGGTTGTAGGGGTTGTGGAGTCCGCGTGTGCCGGCTAGCGATTTCCGATCTCCCAACGGCCAATTAGGCCTAGTCACTCTTGCGCGGCCGGCTTTCCGCCCGGTTGCTCGTCGATTAGTGCCTCGATCGACAAATTCGCCCCCCCTTGGACTTGTTGGACCCCTCACCCTCCAAGCAACCCTCCTTCCACGGTTCACCGTTCCCACCCACAATAGGTACCTAGATAACACGATAGCACGCAGTAGGCACTCTCGGCACTAGATCGGGATGCCCGGGCACCTAGGGCCGGTTTCGAGGGTAACCATTAATCATCTCTGCCCTTTTATCACTGGCTGCTGCTGCTGGCTGCTTCCTTTTTTTCTTCTGTGCCAGTTGGAAATCACTTGGAATGCATCACTCAAACCCACACACGATCTCCCCCCTGGCCCTAAGAATCAGACAACCGCCAGTGACAATCCATCCCCATCCAACTCGGTTTTTTCCCTCGTGCTACAGAGCTCGACAAACACTTGGAAAGTTGGCAATCAGTAGCTTGGATATGCCCATCGGCCACACCATCTGAGCACCGTCAGCCCGGTCTGACTCCGCCCGCTGCCGAGATGATGGAGCTCTCCATGGCCCAGCCGCCGGACGCAGTCTCCAACATGAAGCACGAGAACTTTGTTTCCCTCGCCCATGGTTATCCTCTGTCCCAGCATGCCGCACTAACACTCGCCAGCTGGGGACCCGGAATGGATGATGGATTCCATGCCATGTCCATGCCAATGGAATGGCCCGCGACGACGTTGAATATGCTCGATGCAGCAGTTTCCGACGAGCAGCAATACGCCACTCCCTCGACCGACTGGCTCCCGCCAATGGGCTTTGGACGCGGCGGCATCGAGACAGACAGCTTCGAGTCGTCCGACCTGTCTCAGTACCCCCAAAGTTCACTTGGTGTAAGCACACACCACTGTATGCCGAACCCAAGCTACTCCGTCATAGTCCCGTCTCTCGAAGCCGACCTGACGAGGACCCTACCACCGACGTACTGGCAGCAGCGACCGGAATACCAGCTCCACATGCCGACCGATTATGACGCCGGGTACGACAGGAAACGAACAGTGCAGCAGCCGCCGCCGGCGCACCCCGACGCGGAAGAAGAGGGAAGATGGCGAGGGAAAAGGGGCCGCCCGCCGACCCAAAGACGAGTAACCGACATCGAATATTCGAGCTACACCCCGCCCGCCCCAAGCCTGAGACGGTGTTCGACCTCGGGCACGAGTTACACGACGTCCCCCCGGGACAGCATGGCGGCGCCATCGTTCGACACGACAGACGTGTACGTCCCCAGCGGCAGCGGCAGCGACAGCGGCAGCGAAACGGCCACGACCCCGCCGAGCCCCGAAGACGACAGCAACAACAACAACTTCAACGTCAACTCCACACGAACCGCAACCCAAAAACGAACAACCACCACATCACGGAATCGCCGCACCAGCACCAGCACCAGCACCACCACCACCACCACAAACACAAATACAAACACAAACACAAGCAGCAACAGCAGCAACCGCAACCGCGCCGCCGCGAGCCGCTACCGCGCCAAGACGCAAGCCGCCCTCGCCCAGCTCGAGGCCGAGGAGCACGACGACAGCGTGCGCCGCCAGTCGCTGCTCGCCTGCGCCGGCCAGCTACGCGACGAGGTGTTTCAGCTGAAAAACGAGCTGCTGCGCCATGCCGCCGAGTGCGGCTGTCCGCTGATTCGGGGGTATCTGTCGCATGCGGCGGAGCAGGCTTGTGCTGGGCTCAGGGCGGCGTCGGCGGGTACTGGGTCGTCGTCGTCGCGGTCGGGGAGGGTTGTTGTTGTTGTTGTTGTGGGGGGTGAGGGCGATGAGGAGGAGGAGGGGTAGGGAGTTTGCTGAGTGACTGTCTGAGCATAACCCCTTTTTTTCAAGTCAAACTTGGCACAACAAGACTTCTTTCTTCCACCATGTGCCAAGGCAAAGGGGGAACTACCCCCCCCCCCGGTGGGGGGATACATTTCTTTCTTGCGAGGTAATGATGCGTGTCGTCCGCCACGCTTGCGTGCTAGGCCACCACGCCGTAGGGTTCGGGATATGGTCGGTTGGATAGGACCTGGACCTGATCGGGTTGCTGGTTGATGATGCAGCATAGGATGATTCATGACTGACTAGGTTCATGGCTCGGCGTCCTGGGGAACGGAAAAAAATTGGGAGGCGCGTTTTCTTTTCTTTTCTTCGTTGGTGGGAGGATAATGTTTGTTTGTTTGTACCGACTTGCTCGCTGGCCGTTGATGTGCGCCGTCTCGACCCTACTACCTACCTAGTCTTCCAGATCTTGGATCACATCCTCTAGGCGTCACTCCTCGAGTATACGCCGTAGCAGAATTGACGTGCTTAGCGGATAGTACGGCCAGTATCCGGGGGTCAATTTGCCGGCGGCCATAGCGTGTCTTAGACACGAAAGAACTGTCCTGTTTCCGGTTCGTTGCTTCATGAGGAGGTAGGAGGTCTGGTTGACGAAACGCCCCCGCTTGGGGGCCGGTCGTCCTCTGCGCTACTCCGGCCGCAGATTGTTGAGTGTAAAGAAAGCCAAGGCTGTTGAGTTGGATGGAAGGCATGCCATGTCAGAGTCGCAAGGGGCGGCATGCGGTCTAGGATGACCATAGCTGAGAAATGGTAAACAATAAATAAAGCCCCTGCATGGGGTCGTCCTTCACGCGCCTCTTGTAAAAACAATAAGAGGAGGATTGCAAGGGAGTTATGCCGAGACTGAGAAGGGGACCTGGGACCGTTGAGTTGGGAGACTCATAGAGAAGGTATCAAAAGGTAGGGATCAGGGTGCTTGAGTTAGAATGTAAGATACCTATACTCCCGGTAGAAGACTCTGTGTGTATGCCACTGGCAGATGTCATGCAACGTTTCACGCGCTCAGGCTCAAGTCGGGTCGGGGGTAGACCGACAAAACGGGCGGTGGGTAGGCCGGTAGGATAGAGGCATACTCGGAGAATGTAAAACTGAATATGAGGCAAACACCTTCTGGCTAGCACAGAGCTGGCTGTTAGGAAGTGAAGTAGGGGGGCAGTCCGCATTATAAACCGGACTAGGCATGCAGGTACCCATTCGGAAGCGGATCGGGTTTCTTTATTATGGGCGGCCATGAGACACGGGACACGAAGATGCGGTGTGATATCGCCCGCGCTTCTCCATCAAGACCTCATCGCCGCCTAGGCATGGGTCCGGTCCGTCTTGGCATAGGATTACTTTGGGGGTGGCGAGGCGCTCACATCCATTAGAATAGCATTAGAATAGGCGAGCCCGGAGGAGATGCTCCGAGCCTCTGACACACCAACTCGATGCAGTCAAAGCGGGGGGAGGGGGGGTCGCCGAGCCACCCGGAAGCAACTATGCGCCTGATGCGCCTGTGTCTTTCAGCTAAAACCTAAGCCCTAAGGGGCTCTCATGATATAGGTGTCTCGGGTGTCTCCTCGGCTCGGCCCGAGCTCGGTTAGGCACTCGCAGCTCTGCCTGAGCTCGAATTAGTCCTCCTATTTTGCTCCTGACCGCCAGTTGCTGGAAGTCATGATGGTCTTCTGTTTTTCGGTCGGCTCTCTCCGCTCGGGCCTCTCCTGGCCGTCCTGGCCGTCCTGGCTATCCTGTCTACCGGCCTCCTGCCGCCTGCCGAACGCGGGCGAGGCAGACTGACGAGGAGCGTCCGCCGCCCTAGGCTTCCAGCGATGGTTAGTCTCGGTCGGCTCAAAAGCAGGCCCCTTGCTTCTGGGGACCGAGACACGCAAGTTCCCTCCCTCTACCGCCCTCCCGTTCAGCTCCTGCATTGCTCGCTCAGCCTCCTCCGCAGAGCTAAAGTCGACAAAGCAATAATGGTAATTGCCGGGAACCGACCGTGTCTCAATACGGGGAGTGATGCGCTTGCCAATCGCGATGCTATGATATGTCAGCCACACGGTCAGGTTGCTGGTTGTTGCAGAGCAAAAATCAAGCAAGGGCCACTGCATCACGTACTACTCAAAGCCCGACAGAATCTCCTGCATCTCGGTGTCGTGGTGCTCCTGGTTGATCATCATGCCGAGGCCGCCAATGTAGAGCTGATTCTTGTCTGTGGAGCGCTGGCTTCTCGCATCCAAATGACGGCTCGCCGCGTACGGGCCGTCCTCTGCCTGGTCGCGGCGCGCCTTGGTGTCTTCGGAACCCTTCCAGTCACCCCACCGCTGGAAGGTTGGGTTGTAGCCCGGGCTGCCCGAGTCGTCGCCCCGGCTGCCGCCCGCGCCCCAGCGCGACTGAGACTGGCCGCCAGACGTCTTGGGATGGCACGGCCCAACCTTGACGGGGCGGTTGAAGAGGGCGCTCCCGGGAAGATCCTCCAGGGCCCGGTCTGCCTCCTCCCGCGTGGTGAACTCGACGAAGCAGTAGCCGGGATTCCGGCCGCTCACAGGGTCGACCGAGATGTGCAGCTTCTCAAACGACTGGTCGAACCCGGTCTGGCGAAGCAGATCCTCGACATCGGCCGGCTTGATCGAGTAGAGCAGGTTGCCCAGGTAGATGCGACGCCCCTCCGAGAGCGCATCGCGCTGCGGTGATTCCGAGCGGGCGTCCATGGTGATGTAGTATGATCTTGTTGTTGAGGAAGCGTTGGGTGACGTGTTGGGCTCCTTTTGGCTCCCCGCTTCAGGTTAGGTAGGTCAGGTGGTACGAGACAAAAATGTAGCAGCCTGTGCCGAAAATTTTGCTCGACAGGTGCGATTGCGACTTGCAGTTTAGAGTTTAGACACATGTGGATTAGTGGGGATTGGTGAAAAAAAGACTGCTGTTTCACCGATGACCTAGTGCTAGGTACATGTACCATACCGTATTGGAACTTGCAAAAAGCTCGCTTTCATCATAGGTAATACACATTAAGTGTATTTCTGTACCTTATCTCGCATTCACAGGCCGATACCTACCTTTAAACCAACAAGGAAGTCGTTTATTGGGGGTATGAACTTGAAGAATATCACATGTGAAATTTCTGTCAACGGTTTTACTTTTGACTTTCTAGACTGAACCCTTCACGCTGGCACGAATTCATATTACTACTTGGTTTCGTAAAGTAGAAAGAACATGCTGTCGCACCCGGGAAAGACCCCCACCCGCTCGCACGGCCCAGCAGCGCCCGCAGCATAGTAAATGGAGAGCCGCTCGTCTCCGACGCCCCTTTCCTGTATTTTCGACATTCTCCCTCTTTTCTTATTCTTGGGCTAGGCCATTACGCTACCACGCCTGAGCAGACCAGGATACGAACCTCCAGGAATACTCATTATTCATTGGGCTTCCTCTTGCCGTAACTATCTATATCTCATATGTCATCAACTCACTAACTAATCGATAACAATAGCACGAAGCTCGATGCTGGCACGCTGCGGTGTATCGTGTGGGACGGTTGGGTCGATGAAAGCCGAGTGAGGACAAACTTGGAGCGTCTCAGGGATCAGCGGCAGCTCACGAAGCGCGCAGACTCTGACTCAACTTACATCTTGACACGTCGCTCGAGCTGTCGTAGTGCTTGAACATGAGGACGTCGTCGGAGGTCATGCGCTGCTTGTAGAACCAACGATGAAGCGGGTTGTAGCGCACCTCGTAGCCCTCGTCGCAGTAGTGTGGAAACACAACGTCGGCCGCGATCAGATCGTCCTGGGCGACGCTGCGGTTGTCGAGAACGGCAAGAGGCCGGTCTTGGTGGGGGCCCGTGAGGGCTCGCCAGAGGCTGAGAAGAGATCGGTCAGCCGAGAAGGGCTGGCAACCGTGCCGAGAAGTGGGCGGTTTGCCGGCTCAGCTTACCCAACCATTCTCCAACGACCCTTTTTTATCTGATCCGCATCATGGGGGAAGTGCAAGTCCAACCGGCGAAGGCCCGAGTTGAGAGAGACGTCTGAGAAGGTAACGGAGGTTAGCCGATGATGCTAGAACCCACCCACCCGTGGACGGACTGGACTGGAGATATGGTGGGTGCATACCACAGTGAGCACGCATGAAGGGGCCGACCCAATGCTCGCTCGATGTCCTTTCCCGGTTGTCACACCGGAACTTGAGGCAAGTCGTCAGATTGCGGAGACGTTCCTATTCGAGACACTTCTGGCCACAAACTTACTGTGTAGGTGTAGATGTGAACCCTTTCCGCGCCGAAGAAGCCCTTCAACCATGTTTCCATCTCTGGGAGGTAGTGGCTCTCGGCAACGTCCTTTGTCCAGGCTCTGACCGCGGTTGGGACGCGAAGGTACTGAAAACCCGAGATGTCAAGGGTAAACTCGTCCTCATGGCCAGACAGATCGTGTATTCGGATGCCCGAGTAGGCCTGACCGGTGATGTTGCTGCGCCGGATGTCGCCTAGGAAGGGCAGCCGCGTGTGGAACGGCTTTGCGACGTCGTAGAGGCCATCGTCGGACAGGTAGTTCAGCTGCTGAGGCGTGACAAACGGAAGACCCAGAGCGGCAATCTCGGCGTCCAGTCCTTTTGTGCCCAGCTCGCGGTCGGTGTCGCGAGACGGCTGCAGCCTCGAGGCTCCAAGCTGCTGAGAAGGGGCGGGGGTCTCGCTCGCGGGCACGGCGCCACTCGCCTTGTCGGGACCCAAAACTCGAGAGACGCAGGGCTTTCCCGCGGACATTGCTGCCTGGGCCCACGTCTGCCAGGGTCGATCAAAAGGCCTGTTGAGGTTGAACCGCCAGCTCAGGGCCTCCGGCGCCGTCTTCTGCAGCAAGACATGGACGTTGCTGCCCATCTGGGGGGGCCAGTATGACATCCACGGTCGGGTCAGGGCCTTGCTCGCGGGGCCATGTTCGTCTTCCTCTCCCACGCTGTCCAAGAAGGGGATTGGTAGCCTTGCCGGTGTTCTTGCTGACATGGTAACACTAACAACTTGGAGTCACCCAGTCTTGAATCTTTTCGTTGAGAGCAGTCAGAGACTCAGAAGTGCGAAGAAAAAAAGAAAGCCTTGGTCTCGGGGAGAGCTGCTGCAGGCACTCGCGGTCTCCTTGGGTACATGTACCTATCAAAGCACAGTCTGCACGGATGGCATCCCTCCTACCTGAAAGATACCTCCATGCTAGTATACTGCCTATGTATACCCAGGCGCGGCAGGTCGCGGCCCAACCCGTGGGGGGGTTCGCCAAGGGAGATGGCAGTCCGGGCTCCAATGCATCCGCCAAAAGCGGCACGCCGCACAAGCAAAGGCGAAAGGGATGGTAAGATCATGCCGCCCAACCACATCGCGCACCGTCACACCCACTCCGGCTGCCAGTCCTGCCACATGGCTTTGTACGAGCCGAGGTGCTGCGCAACCGTCCAGTTTGGGGAATAATGGGGGTCCGGCTGCCCAAGTTGCCAGAGTTGGAGCCTGTCGCTGTCAAAGCCGCGGGTACCTAATCAAGGTATTAATCATTAATGTGATTATGAGGACAGAAAGTGAGGCTCAAGGCTTCAAGGCTTCACTCACCGCGGCAGAGGACAATGCCAGTATCGGATCCTCTACTGCCACAATCCCCGACCTTACCTTAACTGCCCGTCTTTCTTGCATAATTCCAGGTTGTCTTGACGGTTGAGATGTTGGCCCCGCCCCCCACCCCTTGGCCCCCGAGACCGCCTGGGCTTCAAGTTCTTCGGTATCAAGACCACGGCAGACAGACGGCAGCGATGGGCTCCAAGGTCAAAGTGCAACCGGGCCGGACCTTCTCATCCACCGCCCCAACCCTCGTCGGCGGGGCCGCGCCGTCTACGTCCCCATCCGCTGTCGCCGGTCCCAGCAACAGGAACGAGGTGCAGGACGTGTACGACGCCGCCCTGGTCCAGCTCCGCCAGAAGATCCCCAGCGCCGTGTCGCAGGCCGAGTTCGACGCCTTTCTCGCCGCCGGAGGCTCGCCGTCGTGCACCACCGACACCCAGGCCCGCGACCTGCTCGAGTCGATCCGGTCCGACGCCAAATACCACCGCGGATTCCACAAGTTCTTCAACGCCGTCCACACCCTTCTCGAGCCCCTCCGGCTTTTAAAGAGTGCTCTCGACACCTTTTGCCAGGTCGAGCCGGTGTTCTGCTATGTGTGGGGGTCTGTGAAGGTGCTCATCGAGGTGAGGAACATGAACCTTCAAACCTGTAACTAGCCGAAAGAAAAGTGCATCTCTCGGGTGTGCCGTCTAACAACCGTGCTGCACGATAATTCACCTAGATTGCAAAGGAGGTGTCACAAGTGCCCGCCATGGTCAGCCAGGGCATTGCACATTTGGTTGGCTATTTCCCCGCATACCAGCAGTATTACAAATGTCTCCTCATTCCGACCGTCGAGGGGCTTCCTCTCCGCACGCCTCTGATCAACATTTATGTTGAGTACCTGACCTTCTGCATCCTCGCTCGGAGGCTGGCGAAATCCAGTCTTGGTAAGTTCAGATGGAACCCGGCCTCGATTAGGATCGGGACTCGGGAGAGTGGCGTTTCTGGCACGTCGAGGGCACTGTACCTATCTAGCTAATCCCTATTAATAGTTACCACGGTTAAAGCGATCATCGTCGAGCAGAGCCCGTTCCATCAATGTCTCTCTTCCGTCAAAGCCGAAAGCGATCTGGTTCAGAACATCACGTTAGCCTTGACATTGAGTGGTGTCTTTAGTGAGCAGCGTACCTTCCATGTTGCCACAGCCCCTGGAAATATCACACTGTCTGCCTTCCAGCCATGGAGTCGGCAGTTGGCAGTTGGCAGTTGCTTCCCGGCGCCAGACCAAGCGGATGTGGCAGCCAAGCAATGTTCATCCTTCCTCCGCTCCTACCTACCTTTCAAGTCCCCCGTTGCTCGCTCCCCCGCCTTCATATAAGGACTGCTCGATTCTAACGCCAGGTCAAGGAGCCCACGAAAAGCTCGACGTCATCATACGACAGCTTGAGTCGACATCCACCATGAGCTCGATCGCAAGCTCCTCACCCACCCTGGCAACGCCATGCCACATGGTGCCCAATCTGCTGTCCGAACCTTTCGTCGGCAGAGGGCGCGAGATGGAGTGGCTGCGGGGCAAGTTACAGCCGGAGCAGGAGGAGCGTCTAGGCGCCAAGGTGGGCGTACACGGCATGACGGGCATTGGGAAGACGCAGCTGGCAAGTTCAAACCCCCACTCTCCATTCCGAATGAGATATTACATACAGAATACATTCATTGCATGCAGGTACATACCGAATCTGACCTTGTCCGCCCCGCAGTTGCTCAAGTATGAAGCAGTATACCGAAAATGCTACCCGACACAGCTCTTCCTCTCCGCACCATCTAAAAAGAGGTTCTTGGACTCGGTCCAGAAGGTCCTGGAGACTCTGGAGCTGCCGCAGCGAGAGAAACCGGACCCCAGCGCCAAGATCCTCGGCCTGCACAACTGGCTCCTGCAGTCGCGCAACTGGCTTCTCCTGATCGACAACATCGCCCACGAGTCGGTCGACTTGATCCTGCAGCTTCTGGCCTCGGGAGCCCCGGGGCACGTCATCCTCACATCACAGGCCCTCGGCGCCGTCGAGCGGATCACCAGATCGCCCAAACTGTGTCTGTCGCTCCAGGAACCTACCCTTGACGAGGCGGTGGAGATATTCGTCAACGCCGCGGGCGTCGCCCCGAACGAGGAGAGCAAGCGAGTCGGGGCCGACATTGTACAAGCGCTCGGCCTCCTGCCGCACGCCATCGAGCAAGCGGCGTCGTACACCAAAGTCAACGGGCTTACTCCGCGAGTCTTTCTAGAACGATATCAAAAAACACCAGATGAGGTATGTGGGTGGGCAGTTGCTTCTCTGCCGCCAGCCAAAGGATGATGTTATTAATCACGCATCCGCAGATTCTCGACTGGGACGACGACGGCACTCGGGCATCATTATGTGCCGATGACACACGGCGCCATGCCATTTCCCGCCCTTTCAGGCTCATCTTCGGCTCGCTTGAGACATCACACCCCGACGCGCTGGCCGTTCTCAGGTTCTTCTCCCTGCTCGAGGCCGAGTCCATCCCCCTGTACGATGAATGGCACCGCGCCGATTGGACCCCAGGGTTCCAAGTCGCAAATCAACAAGCAGAACAGCCGCAGCAGCTGTCCAGAACTTCAACAGCCCCCCGCAAAGCAAAGACGCGCAGCCCGGGGTGTCTCAGTGTCCTGACCTCCTACTTCCACTTCCGGCCCACCCCAACAAAGGCCGTTGTGGACGATAGCGACGAGTCCTTGAGCGAGAAGGCACCCCCTGGCCGCCACCAGAGCGAGCTGCTCCCGGAGATCTTCTCTGACCAGGTCCGGCGCGAGCGCGCGGTCGCCAAGCTCTGCGACCTGAACCTGGTGAGGCGGCTTCCTGGCCAGCGACTCCTCTGGATGCACGATCTGACGAAGAAAACAACACGCGCCATGATCCCGCCCCACGAAGTCAAGACATGGGTCGGCGCTGCGCTGAATGTTGTGTACCACATGATGCCGGTCGAGGACAGCACCGCCGAGGAGCGTGGGTGGGTCGATACCTGTCTCCCGTCCGCCATGGGTCTGTTGCGCCAGGTCGAGGCGCTGGGGTTCGAGACGAGCGAGTACGCGTGCTTCCTCGCGCTCTGCGCGCTCTGCAACCTGCGGCACGACGCCTGGGGGCTTTCGCAGAAGCAGTTTGAGGCCGCGCTCCCGGAATACGTGAAATACCTTGGCTTGGAGCACCGCAGGACACTCACCCTGATGCACCAGCACGCCTGGGCGGTGAGGAACGACGGTAAGGTAGGCGCCGCCGAGGCCATCCTCCGTAGGACGTGGGAGCTGCGAAGCCGAGCGCTCGGCCGCAACGCGCCCGAGACGCTCGCAGCGCTCAATGACTTGGCGTCCACGATTGAACGGGCCGGCAGGCTCCAGGAGGCCGAGGCCATGTTCAAAACCCTGTACGAGGGATACCGGGATTCCCGCGGGACGCAAAGCCAAGAGGCGCTGGCGGCCGGCCACAACTACGCCGTCTGCTTCCACAATCAGGGCCGCCTCCGCGAGGCGGGCGACGTGTACCGCGCCGTCCTCGACACCTCCATCATAGAGCTGGGATCCCACGATGAGGGCACGCTCAAGACCATGGCCAACTACGCAGCGACGCTGGACCACGACGGCCGCAGCGACGAAGCAAGCGCCATGTACGACCGGGCGTTGAGCGGATACAAGGATGTCCTGGGCTTCGACCACCTCCTCACGTTGCGGCTGCGCGTCAACATGGCGAGTCTGCTCAAGCAGCGGGGCCGCTTTGACGAAGCCGAAATCATGCTCGGCAAGTGCCTCGAGAGGGCGATATTTCTATGGGGACTCGAGGGCATGGAGACAATGGCCTATCTGTATGACCTGGGCGAGGTGTGGCAGGCCAAGGGGGATCTCCCCAAGGCGCGCGACGTGTTCAAGAAGCTGGCCGACGGGCTCACGGGGGACATCATGGGCCATCCGCTCGTACCTCGCTGGATCGACTCGTGGGCCACTGCGGAGCGGGAGATGGGCCATCTCACGCCGGCGCTGGAGAAGTCTAGGGAGGGCTACGACCGCTTCGAGAAACTGCTGGGCTGGTACGATCCGTACACCCTCGTCGCGGCCAACGACTACGCCGAAGCCCTCCAGGCCGTGGGACAGTACACCCAAGCGTGGGACCTGTACGCCCGGTGTCGTGACTCGTTCGCCACGTTGGTGGGGAAGGACCATCCGCACTACGCCATGGCTCTCAACAACATGGGCAGATGCTGCTGGGCCCTCAACAACAGAAAACAGCAGGCCAAGGCCGAGAGCTTTTTTGTAGAGGCCCGGGAGGTTCTGAAAACCCGCGTCGGCGCCACCCACTTTTGCACGCTGACGGTCTCTCTCAACCTTGCGCGTGCCAAGGCAGCCACCGGAAATATCCAGGGGGCCATCGCCCTGGCCGAGGAGACGCGGGATGCGCTGGAGGCGGCGGTCGGGCGGAGCCACCCGCTCGTGTCGGCTGCCCACCTGGTGCTCGGCGCCATGATTGCGTCGCGCGGCGACGGTGCGTCGCTCCTGGCGGCGGCGGACCATCTCCGCGCCGCTGTGACGACGGCGCGGGACGGGCAGTACACAACCGCCAGCGCCAACTACTACCTGAGCATCGCTCTCTTGGCCCTGCTACTTCGGCGGACCAAGAGCAATGTGTCGGCGGTCGCGCCGCTGGTGAAGCAACTCCGTGGCCCCGGCGGTGCTGGGGAGCTGTCGCCGTTTGATATCCCGGGCGTGGGGCGGTTTACGGCCGTCCAGCTGGCCGAGTTCGATCCGCCCGAGTCGTTTGACTTTAGGACCTACATTCCGCTTTTTACTGGGGAGACTGTGAAGTTGAGATGGGGGAGGAAGACGTGCTGGCGAGAGGCGGGCAAAACAACGCTTCACTGCTGAGTGGGGAGGGGGGAGGGGGGAGGGGGGAATTCCAGTAGTAGTGTCAACGTCGGCACGAGGTAATGACTGAACGCAATGATCATGACACACATGCAACGGCCCGTACCTGGGATACGTAAGGTAGTAGCTAAGGGTGGGCAGGTGGCTCAAAGAGATTGTAATATCGAGTCATTTCGTTGTTTTACAGACATCACCGATCGGCTGCCCATGTGCATGTACATACCTTACTTAGGTACCTATGTATCCTTTCTAAGTCTCTCTAGCTCCGAATCAACCATTTCCGCCACGAGAGTCTGCAAAGCAGGACTCGATCAGTATCTGGTGCAGACAAAGACAGACGGACACGTTGCTAGTAATAAATGACGAGCTGCTCACCTCAAAGGGGATGGTCGGCTCCCACCCAAGCACCTCCCGCGCGAGCGTGCTGTCCCCGAGCAGATAAGGCACTTCAACCGCCCTTTCCAAGGACGAGTCGATCTGCAACACCTTCTGCCCCGTGTTTGTATCCACTGCGCCAGTGACCTTCATGTCTGGCCCGTACACCCAGCTGGAGCGATTTTCCCAGTCCCCACGCAATTAGCCATCGGTACTGTAAGTAGTAGTATGTATTCCCACCTTGCTTGCCAGAAGTGACAAGAAACAGACTTGACATACCGCAACGCGACGCCCACCCGCCCGAAAGCAGCCTCAACAAAGACCCTCACGGTCCGCTGCCGCCCCGTGGCCACAAGCATGTCCCGCGGCGAGTCCTGCTGCAGCATCATCCAAATGCCGCGCACATAGTCGCGCGCGTGGCCCCAGTCGCGCGCCATGTCGACGCCCGCGAGCTTGAGGAGGGGGGGCTCGGATGAGTCGGGAGAGTTCAAGAGGTTGAGGGCGTGGTTGGCTGCGCCGCGGGCGATGCGCATGGTTACAAAGCCGCTTCCTGCAGTGGTGGAGTTTAGTTGTTGCTTGTTAATTCTGTTTTTTATGGGATAAGAGAACAAGAAGAAAAGAAAAAAAAGAAAGGAGGCATCAGGGATTACCTTTTGTAAGTCAGGTAAGGTAGGTACCTAGGTAGGGAAAAGAGAGACAAAACAAACCTCGCCGTGCGGACTCGTGGTTGAAGAGAATGCCATTTACCGCCCACAGACCATGGGCGTCGCGGTAGTTGCGGACGAGCCAGTACGCGGCCAGCTTGGAGATGGCATACGGCGATTTCGGCTCGAAGGGGGAGTGCTCGGTGAGCATGGTGTTGGGGGTCGTGGTTCCGCCAAAGAGTTCGGATGTTGCAGCCTGCGTGAGGATTCCACGTCAGTGGCTACTAGTCACTACTGCCTCTAGGGTATGTACCTTGGGTACTAATAATATCTAGGTATGTAGTACTTAGGTAGGGCGGATATGTGAGGCAGACGTTACCCACGTTGTAAATCCGCGTTTTGCTTTGCAGGCCGCACACCATGACCGCCTGCAGGAGATTCAGCGTGCCCGTCATATTGACTTGGAAAGTGTGGTCCGGCGTGGCGAAAGACTGGCTGACATGAGATTGTGCGGCGAGGTGGTAGATCTCATGAGGTTGGATGTCGCGGAGCAGTTGGACCAAGATATATGGGTCGGTAATGTCACCCTTGTGGATGGTGATTTTGGACCTGATGGATCTTCAGAGGTTCAGCCGCCTTACATCTCCAAGGTATGTACCGAGGTAGTAAGCTCGAGGTAAGGTACCTAGGCAAACCAACTCTTACCAAAACGGCCCTGAAATGCCCCCGAAATGCCCCTGAAATGGGACCCGCAACACTGTGAAAAAGTTGACACACCTGAGGTTCTTCATGTTGATGCCCTCTTGCGACGCGTTTCGCCGCGCCAGCCCGTGGACTCTATAACCCTTCTCCAGGAGCAGCTCGGCAAGATATGATCCATCCTGTCCTGTGATGCCTGAGTATTGGGCAAACTCAACTGTCAACATCCATCCCGACTTCCAAGGCTTGAATGCAACGGACTCCTGACAAGGCGTTATTTAAGTTTCAACTGGAACGCATCAACCCACCCGTAATCAGCACAGTCTTCGGCGCCCCGTTACTAGCAGAATCCTCGCTTTTCCGCATTTCGCTCATCCTTCGATAGGTGAACTGCTCTGAACGACACGCGGAGGTGTGGCTTGTGGCTTTGCAGGGCACTCTGTGCTCTGATGCCGACTGCATGTGCCGATTGCAAGGCAACCAGGAATATTATTTATGGGTTGGCGTGGCAGCGCAGTACACGCCAACACAGCACTCGAGTCAACCTCCCGAAGCCAATGATTCTGAGCAAGGCTCCAATCGGCATCTAGAGTGCGGGGTCGAGTCGTTCTCGTTGCATAATAGTAACCTGGGCGGCAGCATCGCTCGAACTGAGTCAGGAAATGCGGTGTAAGGATGCGTGGGAGGGCTTGGGGGGGTTGAATATGCACACAGCATGATTTAGGTTGCACTGCAGTGGCGCCTTACATGCTGAAATGCAGGCTGCTTTCCTTATTCTGTGTAAGTATCATACGATACGGATGATGCACATGTGGCCGACGACCCAGAGGAGCCTCATCACGACCGGTCAGGCTCCAGCGGCCATCCCTCGTCGTGCTCCCGGTGGTCATGCTTCGCAAATGTCCTCTCCCAGACTGCTGCCATTGGCGCGGGTGGCATCCCGGCACGTTCCTCGTCCCGCAGCCACAGCCGGAGCACATGCCTCTTCAACCCCCCTAGCCGTGAGCCATCCGAAAACGACTCGCGTCCGTGCAGCACCCGCCTGTTGTTGAAGAATAGCACGTCTCCGGCCGCGTACTCGATGCTGCATGCCGTGTCTCGCGCCGCAAAATGCACCGCGTCGAGCGCTGCGTTTTGCGTATGGGTGAGGTAGGGCATCGTGGTCGTGCTCGCGGCGGTGCCAGAGCGGACGAGAGACCCGCGACTGAATAGCATCTCCGGTGCGCCCGAGACCGGGCCGAGAAACATCACAGGGCGGCGGGTGACCTCCTCGGGGCCTGCGCCGGCCCGGGCGAACGGCCAGTCCGGAGCGGCTAGCTCGTGGAGAAGGTCCGGGCGGCGGGTGGCGAGCGTGTTGTACACGGTTGCGACGGAACTGAAGGTCCCTTGTCCGCCGGAGAGGGAGGGTTGGACGACAAACATGGCGACGATATCAGCAGCCGGGTCGGTGTGGAAGGGCTTTCGCAACGTGGTTAGCGGTAGAAGTTGGAACCGAAGCCCTCCGTCTTGCTTACTAGTGGGCTGTTCTGATACGGGGCTGGCAACACGGCGCTACCAAGCCCGGAGAGGTCCGTGATATGCACTGATGGGGAGCCACGGTCAGCAGGTAACGCCAGGGCTTTACAAGCACGTACTATGTATTTACATTAGACACCTACTTACCGATCGTCTTGCCGCCGGATTGCCTTCCCCGCCGCTCTGAGACGTGGCTGGCAAGCCCGGAAAATGCTGCAAATATGTCCCTCATGGGCAGCGATGAAATGTCGAGTCCGCGAAGAACCGCCATCCCGAGCCCTTCGTGCAAGTTCTTCCGTGTCGCCGCAAGACGGTCCGCGAGTAGCGGCAGCGGGAAGGATGAGGCGTCCAGGTTATTCAGTGACTTTCCAGACCCTAAGGAGACATGTCGTAGTAGTCAGTGAGTGCATGGGACTTGGGGAGGCAAACTGCAAAGGGGGGTACGGGACCAGTAAACGCGGCGCATACGGCCATAATCTCGCGCCGTTCATCGTCGGAGAGACACGCGATGTACTCGTTGTCGGCATGAAGGTCATCGGCTTTCCATGCCATCACGGGTGCGCGAGATGGCCAGGGCGTTGGAAGCGCGTGATTCGATGACAACAATCCCTCTGGCACCGGATTCCGCTCGCAGTATTCCTCCAGAAGAGCCAGCTGTGGTTCATATTGCGGGGTGAAGGTGCTGCTGTCCGCGGCGGATGCCATAATTCATAAATGCCGAAGGTGATTCCTGACCGTGAGGTGCTATGTGGTCTAGTGTATGTAGTATGACCCTCAGCTGCTTCAAAGTTCAAATGCTAAGCGCTCGGTGTTCAACAGATTTCCTCGCTGCGGCTACCTACCTCTACAGTGACGGCTTACTAGTAGTAAATACCAGGGAGGTAAGAACAGATGCATCGTTCTCGTGCCGCTGCCTAAGGTACCTTACCTTACTTGGGTACCTTGGATACCTTACATGTAGGCAGATCATGTGCCACATGTAGTGTGGGAACATGAATCCGTTGGCTCGGCTGTTTGCGACTTTGCGTGCTCCCAGCGCCCGGGCCGGCCGCGCCCGGTGCAAGCAGAGCCCTCAGGTACCGGAAGCTATCTGTTTCCAAATTTCCGGCACCGAATTTTACCATCTTGAATTCTTACTTATTAGCGTCGCTCCCCAAACACATATGCATACCTCAACCATGCCCGCGCCATCTCGAACCGAGTTCATCGTGATCGATGGTACCGCGTACGAGGGTGGGGGAGGGTTGGTCCGGTACGCCCTCGCCTTCGCCTGCATCCTCAACCGGCCGGTCCGCATCCATTCCATTCGTGCCGGCCGGCCTGGGGTTGGAGGACTTCGATCCGAACATACCGTGGCAGTGAGCACGATGGCGCGACTCACCTCGGCCGTCGTGGTCGGGAACCAGACAGCCAGCCGCGAACTCACATTCACGCCGTATGCCGGCCTGGACGCGCGGAGCCAACCTTTCTTGGACAAGTTGGACGTTGCCCTGGAAGGATCGGCCAGCATTTTCCTGGTTGCGATGCTCCCGTACCTACTGTTCTCCCACCTGGCATCCAAGATGCATCACATCCCTCCCGGGCCGGACGAGTTTGAGCTCACGATACGAGCCGGAACGCTCTGCGTCAAGGCTCCGTCCATCTTCTACCTCCGCCAGGTCTTCCTCCCGAGCATGGCACTGGTTGGTATCGGAAGCGACTATCTGAGCATCTTGCCGGGCCACGAGCAGGGCTGGCACACCGACACGAACAAGGTGCCTGGCAAGATGACGGCACGCATTAAGCCCCTACTTACACCTCTCCCTGCATTTGTTCTCCACCGCCGGGGCCGTGTGCAAACCGTTCGCGCCACCGCTCATGTACCGCGGCAATTGCGAGACAAATTCAAAAGGGCGCTGGAAGCTGAGTTGGCCGATGCCATCTCCCGGGATGCCGGGGTGGGTATCGCGGTTGACGTGTTTCCGTCCGTCGTCGACCATCAGTATCACCTCCTTCTGGTAGCGGAGGCGACGGCGCCCGCCGCGTTTCTTGGCTATGAGCAGGTGTATCCGCAAGGCGACGTATTCCCTTCGGATCTGGACGGGGACACCGACAGCATCATTCGTCACCTCATCCGAGCCTGCATCCGAGGACTTTGGGCGGAGCTCCGGCGGGGAAACGCCACGGATGAGAACCTTGAGGACATGCTGGCCCTGTACCAGAGTCTCGCGGTTGGGTTTTCGTCCGTTATCACCCCGGGCAATGGTTGTCCGGTCCCAGAGTTGAACATTAAGACGCCAGCTCTTCGTACGTCACCGGCCCCCTTACATACATACGGTACCTTGCCTGATTTATTGTGCACATGGAGATGGGAGCAGGGAGACGTCTTTACTGACAAGGTGTTGCGGGGCAAATGTTCAGGGGACAACTATTACAAGATAGACACGAGCTCGATGCACCGCGAAACCAGTTGGTGGATGGTACGCCAGTTCACTGGCTTTCAGCCGGGGACGGCCCAAGTGGAAGGGAGTGAGCGGGTGGGGTGCCATGGGATTGGCTTCGGCGCCGAGGACGAGACGAGGCTGGGTGCACTGCTGCCTGACCACGCCAAAGCCTAAAGCAAAAGCCGGTTTGCCCGAGTCTGCTCCCACACCACCACCGTCCACGTGATGACGGGCTTGGGGGGCTTCACATAAGGAGGTTGTTGATTGGTCAGGTTGGGCACTCAAAGGGCGTCGATGGGGGGGGGGGGATGGTTCACCCCGCGCTTGCCGAGTCAAAGGTGCCAGTTTGAACGCGGGTGTAATTACTGAAGCCTCCTTTGAGAATTTGTCTTGCGAGTTAACCACTCGAGGGAATATCATGGTGTGCGGCTCTGGTCAGCAACTGTTCATAAATAAGTATGGATCCGGGCATGGTGTGAGAAGCCAGTATTGTCCACCGACCTGCATCCGTACAGCACTGCTGCAGTGCTGCCATCGTTAAGAATAAGATAGTCACTCAATTTTGCCCGCCGATGGACCCCGGGAAGCCTAACCGCTGGTGGCTGCCAGGACCGCCACCCCCCCGGCGCCTCATCTCCCTACACGACGTGGAAGAGTCGTACCGCCTGGAGGGCATACCCGAGCTGGCCGTGCCGGTTCGGTCCGTAACACTTCGGGGCCCACTCACGGCGGCGGGTCCGCTGGCGCCCTATACCGGCCAACTCGGCAGGCCCGTGACAGACCCACAAGGCGCCCCGGTAGCGGCTCCGGCCTACCTTTTCCACGGGTGTGGAGAGCCTGTCAGCCCCGAGGTCATCCGCTCGTTCGCCCGCCGGGGCCCGTCCATTCGCTGCTCACGGTCCAGCAGCTACTTCTCGCCCAGACCCGCCGTGTACTGGTCCAACTCGGTCGAGTTCGCCATTGCGTGGAGCCTTTTCGCAAGAACCGGCAGCTGGGGGTTGGACCAGGCCGACCGAGAAGATCGGCAGTCGTTCGAGTGCTTGATCTTTGTGTCGCGACTGGACCTTGGCACTGCGAAATTCGACGGCGGCCTGTACATGATTCCGAGGCCGCAAACGCCGGAGGAGGAGGAAGAGCTGGGCCAGGTAAGTCTGATTTTCTTCATGTTCCATGTGGTGGGGG
>MU856873.1:40049-112693 GCA_033296705.1 Chaetomidium leptoderma | reverse complement strand
CCTAGCGGCCTAATGCTCATTGCTGACGTCTGGTGGCCACCGTGGGCTGCTGTCAGTGGTGCGAACAAAACATGAACAGGGGCGATTTAGGGCACAAACGGCCTGCACCACCGCCTAAATCACACAGGGCGGATTGGGGAGTTATTGGTTCCAGAATTCCTCGGGTAAGTACCTGGTATGCAGTGTGCCGTGGAAGGTGGCTGTTGAGGCGAAACAGACGGGAATGACAAGACCACTGACATGCGAGCACGTAGTCCACGATGCAGTCTCTCACGATGTTCCGCGAAAAGACGGACAAAATTTGGCTGTTTGCGGCCTGTAATTATGCCAGCAGCCGGGCCATTGCAGAAGCTAGCGTCGAGGTACGAATGGCAGCTCTGAGACCCCCCGCACCGGGCAGCTCAACCAGCTGTCAATCATTAGTAACGACATTGCTAACGCGGCCACGTACTCGACAACAGATCTTGCACATTACAGGTACCTTTCAGTTTACGCCAGCTACGGAATCGACATCGAATCTGTCAAAGCTGTAAAGATTGGAATTTTAGGTGTGCCACGTGTGGCCCACACTCTGCAGACCGCCCACATACTGCCGCCCACAGCCTTGCATTTCCTTGGAAATTGTTTGTGTCGGCCAAGGCCAGCCTTCCCAACTGCAGCCAATCAACGAAGCCGTCACCATGTTACCTTGTGCATCGAGGTCTGCCCGGTTAGTTACATATAGTTTCAGATCAATTACGTGAGATGCGCACCCCTGTTGTTAAATGCAACAGCTACAGGTACCTGATTTTGGCTGTGGTATTCTCACAGTCGAGGTTCAATTGCAGTGATTTTTCAGGATATTATTGATGGTGTTGTGTAGTAACAGAGGAAGAACTGCAGGTCGGGGGATCTTCAAAATCAGGCAAGTGCCCCTCGGCTGCACCCCCCCAAAGTGGCTTGGGGTACCTTCCATTTCAAGTTGTGGCCCATGCATCCTGCTTAATTTAACCCTTTTTTCCTCACTTTGGTTCGGAAACTGTGTCCGCTTCCTGCTGTTCAATAATTGTACCTTATGTGTCCTGGCCCCGGGCCGTTGTGTAGGGGGGGTAGGCACGAGCAGTTCGAATTCAAACAACAAACAGGCTTGTTACGCACGCATGTTAAGCTTCCGCCCGTTTTCCCGGTTGACCAACGCAGTAATTAGCTCGGGTTTCAACGGCCCTTGTTCTTCCCGCTTGCGAAATGCGAATATCCTCGCCAAAGCCCCCCCTCGGCAAGGGCGGCGCCTCCACAACCATGTCACCGCCAACATTAACCCGTGAGGGTACCAGGAACCATATTCAACTCCTTGTCCTAGAAGTGGTTATTCAACTCCTTGTCCTAGGAGTGGTTATTCAACTCCTTGTCCTAGGAGTGGTTATTCAACTCCTTGTCCTAGGAGTGTTTATCTTCGAGACGGCCTCCCTCCTCTGGGCGCCGCATGGATCTTCCTGGTCTTTGCCGCCGCTCCGCATCGAAGTTGAACCTTCCCACGCTGCGACGGATTTCAGCGCGGTTGCACCATTTATTTTTGACTCTGTCCACGGTCTCCTCAAGCAATGGCCCAACTCCTACGCCCCCAACGGCCACTCCATTGTAGCCGGCACAGTCCCCGCCAATACGGCTCTGTACCATGCCAGCGCACAATCCAGCCGTCTGTCAAAGACAGCCTTCTTCGCCTTCGATGCGTGAGTTTGACCCTTTGTCACGACTCGTCACCCTTCAAGCTTTATATTGAGCAAGCTTCATGTCCAGGGAGATGTCAGTGGGAATTTACGGCGGCGCAGGCCAGTCCAGCCTCCATGTCTACGGCACCACACGCCCCCTCAACGTCATCTACTTCGACGGCCAGTCAGCGACTCTCACGCCCGCAGGCACGCTCGATTCGCAGATGGTAGTCCTCCAGGGGAACGTCCCACTCTATCCGTCCTACAATCTCGTGTACGACGACCACCAGCGCGCGCTCGACTTCTGTCGCCTGGCGGCCGATCTCGGGATCGACGGCATGGTCCGAATGAACGCAGGCTTCGAAGTGCTCGTCTGCGACTTTGACGCGTCGCAGGTCCGCGAACTCTTCATCACCAATAACTCGGTCCCTAATCCGGAGGCCGAGAACAAGTCGTTGCCCCACGATCCGAACCGCCAGCCGCCACGGGGCTACGGGAACGTCTTCGCCGAGCAGGGCTCGTTTGAGTGGCTGCGGAGCGCCACTTGGCACTACGGTGGTTACGGCGGCAACGGTGGTCTCGCGGAGCCGCGAATTAAGCTTGATCTGTGCAGAATGGTGTCGTTCTACGATCCAGCGTTGCCGAGCCTGGCAGGCGCTCATCACGGCGGCGTCGTCGGCAATCAGACGTACGAAAACGGATGGGGCTTGCGGCGGGGACATCGACTGCTGGAGATTGACGAGGACGATGTCGAGCTTGTCCGCACATGGCTCAAGGACATGGCCTCGCCGTCTTCGGGAGCCAGATGCTCGGGTGTTGATTGGCATGCCATATTCACAGCCATCCAGGACCAACATGGAACGCGGGCAAGAGAAATTGCTGCGGTTTTCGAATGGGACCGCGGGACCGAGGAAGAGCAAAACGCCATCATCACCCGAGTCCACGAGCTCTCGCACGCTGTTCTCTCCGTATACGTGGAGTACAGCTCCAAGACACCGAAGGAGGTAGCTATCGCCCGATGCTCGTCTGTGTACACGATGCTAGTTGACCCTAGCACCTTGGGGCGGCCGGAGAGACTGCTTTACGGCGCAGTGGAAACCGTCCTGAAGAAGCTCTGTAGCTGGGAATGGGACCTGTTCGAGTGGAGCGAAGGGCACACCAGCAACTATCTGGGCAAGAAATCCAAATATGGAATCACCGCCCGGGAGACTCTCTTGGACGAGATCAACGAGTACCGCCGGCGAACCACTGAAGTTTTGACGTGGATGGGATGGGACACGTGGACGCAGTGCGAGAGGCAGTGTGGGCCGACTGTAAGTCTGCGTCTGTCGAAATGGCCGTTCCATCACGGTCCGCTAACTTCCGCGAAGGAGCTCTGTGCTATCCCTACGTGGCCGGTTGTCTATGCGCCCGGCTTGCCGCAGGGTGGCATCTATGCGGGGAGCAATCCCAGGTTGACAGACGAAGAGACGCGGGAATTCTGGAGACCCAAGTGTGTCAACCGGACAGATTTTGATCGTGGCGGTGGGCGAGGGAGGGAGCCCAACCATCAGCTTCCCGACGTTCCACCGTATTAACATACAGTCATCGCAGACTTTGATATTGACGCTGCAGTTGAACGTGTCCGCGACTCCCACCACTTGGTGAGGTGTTGGCTCACCAGTCGGAGGAAACCGTCAAAAGCAGGGATGTGTGTTTGAACCTGTAAGGAAAGTGTTCAAGGAACTCCTTTCAACAGGGCCGCTCTTGAACTGATGCACGACTCACTCTTAAGCAGTCTACATTCAGACGATGAAACATTAACCAGGTATTACCTTTCTTGTTTTTGTAGTATATTAATTCGGGGTCGAACCCTCTCCATCTGGGCAGAGGGGGCCCAGAGCCGGATTTTCTGTTTTACCTTTTCCACTGGTGCATGCAATGGCCGCACGGCCCACTGCATGCACTTTTCGTATATACTTACCTACCTATATAGATTATAGAGAGTCCCAGAGTCCTAGAATAGGGGACCTGGGCAGGCAGGCCTCACAACAACACAACAACCACTTGGTTTTTGCCATTCTTTGGCCCTGCATCGCAGGTGCCCTCCGTCTGGCCAGACGAAGGCCACATCGTGGCCCACAGATGCAACCGTTCCCTCCCCTCACCAACATGTTGATGTTGTGTGTTTTTGAGGGGTGGTTTTTGCACCTCTTCAACATTAGTAATATTAATCTTAGTCTTGTCGATACAGTTAGGCTCAAGAAACTACCTAAGCATTACAGTCTGGGCTGTTGATGCCTAGTAACAACCTCACTGCTCAGGTGCTCGTGTTCTGCACTCTCTGCATCCATGTGGCCCTCTCTGCCTTTGCTGTCTCCCTGTTCACTGGCTACTATTAGAGGCTCATTATATTAGGTGCGTCCTGAACTTTTGATTGTTCAAGTCGACACGGTTTGAGTTGGCAACTCAGCACTACACCTTGTCATACAACCATCTTTGACCTGTTCAGCACCTCCTTTGGATTCACTCGCCATCTTGGCCATGTCTACGCCGTTCCCGCAACATCACAAAACTGGGCCACCCGAGCGGCGTGGCTGGATAGGCGGCCAATGACATGGCCGGGGTCGTTGAGATCCCCGGTAACGCCGACGATGGAACGCGAAATCGAGAGAAAAACATCATAATTCAGAGTTGGGAGAAGTGTTTGCCAAACTACTTAGCAGGGGATTTAGAAGGGGGTTGTCAGCCTGACAACTTATAAGTAGTACCAGTCCTCGCTATTGCCTACCTTAAACTGAGTGGTGGTTAATAGACGGCAAACAACTGTCATGTATATCAAGCCTCTAGTCCGAAGAGATAAAAGGGGCCGTTCAGTTCTGTGGCCAGCCCGGGAACTACGGCTTCATTTCTTTCGTGAGAAGCTATGCGGTAAATAAGATGGACTGTCCTTGCCCTAACGCCCCTTTGCCGCGACTCCTGTTACACGCATGAGTGAGCCCTTGACTCAAACCCAACCAGCCGCCGGTGCTGATAATAGATCGTGGACTTCACACAGAAAAAGAAAATACTGTCGACCCATTCCCTTATTCCTAATTCTTGATCCTCCTCTGTTCCTTTCAATCAGCCAAGAACAAACCAAGTACACAGCTACCCCAGCTCGACAGCACTGCTTCTCAAGTCTCAAAGCCAGTTCCTACAAACTCTACCCACACGAGAGGAAGTCATGGACAACCTTCCGTTAGAACTTACGGCCAAAATCGCCTCATACCTTCCCAGGGAGGACAGCAATGGCGCATTGGTGCGGCCCAACATCTCCAGCGTCTCTCGGCAATGGAAGTCCGCCATCGAGATGATCACCTTCCGCGAGTTGAAAGTCAAGAGCACCGAACTGGCTGAGTTCGCTGCCAACTTCTCCGGCTCCAAGTCCCACCGCCGAGGCCTACTTAAGGCTCTCGGCTTCAGTATTGTGCTCCCGGACTACAGCAATGCGGACTGCGCCATCTACGAATCGAACCAAGATAGGCTGGTCAACGACAAGGTGGCGTCCGACGCGGTTGCGGCCCTCTTCGACATCCTCTCGACCTGGGGTTCCCACCGCGACAATGCCGTTGAGCTCATCATCGACGCATACTCGCCCATGGATGCGTTTTACTGCGGCTTTGACAAGAGGGCCCAAGATGAGCGCGCCGCGAGGGCCCGCATCCGCGCCGATCTGTTCGCGCTCCGATACAAGCATTCCTACATCCGGATCGCCGATGTCGACAAGCTGCCCACGGTGCCCTGCATCAAGGCCTTGTACTTGGACAACGGCGATCGCCATTTCTACCCCGGTTCCGTCGTGGCGCTCGCGGCGAAGACCCCGACTCTGGAGCAGCTGATTTGGGTATATACCGAGCCGGATGTCTACTTGACCCTCAGAAGGATCATTCGCGACGAGCTTTTCCAGTGGCTCATGACTTTTGGCCTCGCGAGGTCTACGGCACGCAGCCTCGAAATCGACATCAACTCGCATGTCTACCATGACAACCAACGGCTGCCTGACATGACTCCCCCGTGGCAGTACGACCCCCTCTGCGCCGCCCTCCACCATTCGATCGGAAGCAAGGTCAAGACCCTGAGCTACAGGGGCCCGCTCGACGCGGCCTTGTTCTGGCCCTACGGAGAGCTCCAGGGTCCCCGCGAGCCGTTCTGGTCCTCGCTGACCAAACTGGAGGTCACATTCTCCGCCGCCAGCCCTAATGGCCGGTGGTACTTCAAAGCCCCGCCCGACCACGAGTCCCACATACACCCGAGCAACGAGCCGCTGCCGGCAGATCAACAAGTCAGCCCCATGCCGCCGGGATACGGCACCGAGGAAGACACGGATGCGGCATATGCATACGAGCTGGCCGCGCGTGAGATGCCGGGCGGGGACAACTCGGAATTCCGCACTGTCCCCGACGACGAGGTCATGCTCCCCCTGCTGGCGGCGTTTGCCCGTGCCGCCGCCCAGATGCCGGCCCTCAAAAATGCGTACTTGGCCACCCCTGTCCCCGAACCCCAGAGTGTGTGGTTTGTGCTGTATGGCGCGCCGGGTATCACTTGCGGCGGTGAGGAATTAATGGTGGCGGAGGGAGAGCCGGAGCCGCCGCTGAACACGCCGCGTGTGTACTTTGGTGTGGGCGACTGGAGACCGTCTGCCGAAGTTGTTGACCTGTTTCGCAGAGTGGGGGAGGAGAGATACATGCAGGACACTAACGTCGTCTTTCTGGCCTGAACAGCCTGGAGACTGGCGTGAGTGCTCAGCTGCGTCGGTGTCTGGGGCAGCTGCAGCGACGGGCGAATGGGTGAGGGAAGGCCTAGCCGGGAAGGGTCCAGAAAGAGGGCATCGCGTTATAGAGTTTGGAAGAGGGTGGAGTTCAATGATACAATGATACACCATCTTTGCCCCTGGCTTTGATTTGCCTTTATAGCGAAGAGTCGCTCGACTCGGCGTCGACTTGGTTGTAGATATCTTCGTCGGTCACGGAGTCGTTGTCGCCATCAGGCTCCTTGTCCGAGCCTTCTTGGTTGCCGTCATCTGGCTGCGCCGTCGCCTTTCCTTTGCCCTTGTCTAAAATGGTTTCTACTACGCTCTAACCTTGTTCGCGCCCCTTCGCTATGGTGTACCCCCGTGCTTTGGTGCACCCCTTCGCTATGGTGAGGGCCATCTCATGGAGGATTGATCTCTCCTTGGCTGTGTGGTCGTGTCCACGTTGTGATGACCTCTACCCCCGTGCTTTGGTGCACCCCTTCGTTTTGGTGTACCCCTTCGCTTTAATACACCCCTTCGCTTTGGTGCACCCCCCTTCGCTAAGTTCGCTTTGGTGCACCCCCCTTCGCTAAGTTCGCTTTGGTACACCCCTTCGCTTTGGCAACTCACCCTCCTTCGGTTTACATATTCAGACAAAACACCAATCATCAAAGACAACAGTGCGCACGGCAGTATCCTCTTGTTGTTGTTGTCGCTTGGCTCACTTCGCTATCGACTGTCCAACGAATCAATCGTCGTGGTCAAGTTTACATAGGGGAATTCTAGCATAAAGAGCGTCGCCCAGCAGGATGGAGACCGTCATTGGGGTTTTTAAGCTATGCCTTCTCCGGAGCTCACAACCCAAATACATACATACATCACACTTGCCATGATAAGAGGAAGGTCCCAAGGCCTCCCAGTCAAGACTCAAGAGTCCGAGTCAGGTCTGCGTACTCTGGTGGGCCTAACCCCTGACCATGGTTACATCGCAGCTGCGAGATCAGCGAATGCTCTCTCTCCACCGCTCGGGACAAACGTCTGGAATGAGTTTTTGGGCGACGACAAAACCCCGCTTCGGTGCGGTTCCCGCCTCCTGTGCCTCACACTGAACGAGATTTCTGATTGCTGTGCGCCGAGGGCGGGTAACGCGTTGCATTGTTACTACGCGGTGACCACCAAAAGCCTCGGAGACCCCCCCAAGTGCTTCCCTCTGCCACTTCACGTCGTTCAGGGCCGGTCTCAACTTTGAAGTTGGCCATGACAGCGGCCAGAGTGCCCGTCATGTCGGTGGCCCTCGCGAGTATTTTCCTCTTGAGCTTTCGCGCTCTACACGTCCAAGCAGCCGTCTCCGTGTCGTTCTCTTCCTACTCGGCCTACGTTGAACAACGAGACTGCGTCAAGCTCTGCCTGTGGCATGTTAGCGCACTCGATGACCTGATTGCCATGATCGGCTGCAGCCCTCCGTGGGTCAACGAGTGCTTCTGCAACGCCGAGTTGGCGAGCAGCGCCAGCGACTTTCTCTCGGCCTGCGTTGCGAGCAGATGTGCGGCTCCGAAAACGGCCCCGGCCGTCACAAGCGCTCTGTCAGCCTACAACGACTACTGCTCCGCCAACGGCTTCTCCATTCCCACCATAGCATCCATCCAGTCGTACTCAGCCTTCGTCTCGCTGTCAAGCTGCGCCCAGCAATGTGTTTGGAACTCTGCGCATTCATCGTCGGCCGATCTGATGCCCGCCATCGGGTGCCAGGTGCCGTGGGATAACGCCTGTTTGTGCAACTCGGCCGTGGCCAGCACGGCCGGTGCCTTTCTCTCGGCCTGTGTGGCAAGCCGGTGTTCCGCAGACACGGACGCGCCGCAAGTCACCGAGGCGATCAGCGTCCATGGAGCGTACTGCTCCGCCGCTGGACTGCCGATTCCCATGGCCGTTGTCACTACGCAGGGTACGAGTACTGAGTCTCAGTCGAGGGAGGTGGCCTCCACACGGCCGCCTACTGTGACAGCAGCAGCTTCGGGACAAAGTTCAGGTAGGTCGCTCGGCACTCCTCCCGTACAACCGACCGAGACAGCTTATACAAAACTTGACAGGGACAGCACTATCTACGGGAACAATTGCGGGTATTGCGATCGGCAGTGTCGCGGGAATCGCGGTGCTGATCGCGTCTGTTGTATTCATCATGTGCAAGAGACGAAAACAGTCAGCTAAACCCGTGCCATTGACTGTTATTGCGGGGCAACATCCACCACCGCCCTGGATGTATGAAAAGCCGACGGATCCGGTTGCTGTGGAGGCTGGCTCTGGTGTGTCGCAAAGACGTCACGAGCTGTCAAGTGGTGTGGCGCAGAGACACTACGAGCTGCCAAGTTGAGACTTCTGGTGTGTACAAAGAGAGGTTGTTGTGCTACGGGGTCACCACATGTATGATTCGTGTATATATTCAGAACCTACTACATGTAGTCTTTTATGCCGTGTTGTGTTACTAGTACTTGAAATGGAAAACCCCGCATGGCACCAGCGCCCGCCCTACTGTCCTTCAACTCGTGTTTACATTTCCCCTGATCAGCATCTCTTCCTGCAGTTCCAAGTTATCTGCACATGCTTGCTGCCGCCCGCCCACTGCCGCCCCAATGGCGGCCGAATTCTAGATTGCCGTTTTGGGGAAGCCTTCGGCCCGGTGAGGGGATGTCGCATGGACAATATCGATCGACGGGGGCAAGGTAGACTTACGATTTAACCGCCGGTTGTGCCAGGGCATGCCCGACTACCCGGGTGGATGTTGAGGGTCGGGGCTTCTGACATTGAGATCAAGTGTGTATAAGTACCCAGGGATATAAGGGGGGAATAAACCCTCCCCGCCAACTCTTTTCCCCTTGAGGTCATCCCAGCCTTTGTGGACCAGGCAACATGAAGTTCTCCTCTCCTTTCAGGTATGCACTGGCTGGCGCCATCGCCGCCAACGGTGTTATAGGATTTAAGTATCCCGACTGCGTCAATGGGCCACTGGCAGACAATACAGTATGCGACAGCAAGGCGTCACCCTCGGACCGGGCAGCCGCCCTGGTCAAGGCAATGAACATCACCGAGAAGCTCGTGAATCTTGTCGAGTACGTGACAACATATTCCCAGATCTCACTCTGCGAGAGACAGCCCCTGACACAGCCCAACAAATAGCATGAGCGAAGGTGCCGAACGACTTGGACTGCCCGCGTATGCATGGTGGAATGAAGCCCTGCACGGCGTTGCAATGTCTCCGGGAGTCAGCTTCAACCGGAGCGGGGGCGCCTTCTCGGCTGCGACGTCCTTTGCCAATGCAATCACTTTGTCTGCCGCCTTTGACGACGATTTGGTACACAAGGTGGCAGACACCATCAGCACCGAGGCCCGCGCCTTTGCCAACGCTGGACTGGCCGGCCTGGACTACTGGACTCCCAACATCAACCCCTACAAAGACCCACGATGGGGCAGAGGCCATGAAGTATGTTACGGGTTGTGGTTGACGCTCTGGTATGATCTTCTCAAGTGCTGACGCTCCCCAGACTCCGGGCGAAGACCCCGTCCGCATCAAGGGGTACGTGAAGGCGCTGCTTGAGGGTCTCGAAGGAACCGGGCCCATCAGGAAGGTGATTGCTACCTGCAAACACTACGCGGCATACGACCTGGAGAGATGGCAGGGCGTCATTCGCTACAGCTTCGACGCCGTTGTTTCTCTCCAAGACTTGTCCGAGTACTACCTCCCCCCCTTTCAGCAATGCGCGCGAGACTCCAAGGTGGGCTCATTCATGTGCTCCTACAACGCCCTCAACGGCACGCCGGCTTGTGCAAGCACCTATCTCATGGACGACATTCTGCGCAAGCACTGGAACTGGACCGAACACAACAACTTCATCACCAGCGACTGCAATGCTATCAAGGTTCGACAATTCTTATTCGTCATAACCACATAGAAACTGACAAGAGCAGGACTTCCTCCCCGACCAGCACAACTTTTCCCAGACACCAGCAGAAGCAGCCGCAGCCGCCTACAACGCGGGCACCGATACGGTGTGCGAGGTTACGGGCTGGCCTCCCTTCACCGACGTGATTGGGGCTTACAACCAAACGCTACTTTCTGAGAACGTCATTGACATTGCCCTACGCCGGTTGTACGAGGGACTTGTCCGAGCCGGCTACTTTGACTCGCCCAGTGACAGCCCCTATCGGGCCATCGGCTGGTCCGATGTGAACACCCCCGAGGCTCAGGCCCTGGCCCTGCAGACGGCGACAGACGGCATGGTGCTCCTCAAGAACGACGGGACCTTGCCCCTGGACCTCAAGGACAAGACCGTGGCCCTCATCGGCCACTGGGCAAACACAACCCGCCAGATGCTCGGCGGATACAGCGGCCTCCCGCCCTACCTGCACGGCCCCGTCTACGCCGCCGACCAGCTCAACCTCACCTACCACTACGCCTCGGGCCCCGTCTCGCCCGCCGCCAACACCACCAAAGACACCTGGACGGCGGCCGCCCTCGAGGCCGCCAACAAATCTGACATCATCCTCTACTTCGGCGGCACCGACACGAGCATCGCCTCAGAAGACCTCGACCGCGACTCCATCGCCTGGCCCGCCGCCCAACTCTCCCTCATCGAAGCCCTCGCCGCCCTCAACAAACCCCTGATCATCACCCAACTAGGCGACCAAGTCGACGACACCCCGCTTCTCACCAACCCAGCCATCTCAGCCATCCTCTGGGCCGGCTACCCAGGCCAATCCGGCGGCACGGCCGCCCTGCAGATCATCACAGGCCTCTCCACGCCCGCCGGCCGCCTCCCGGTAACCCAATACCCGTCCGCCTACACGGCCCAGCTCCCCCTGACCGAAATGTCCCTCCGCGCCAGCCCGGGCCGCACGTACCGGTGGTATCCACAATCCAAGGCCGTCCTCCCTTTTGGCCACGGCCTGCACTACACCACTTTCTCCGCCCGCTTCGGCGTGTTCCCCACCCTCAAATTCCCCTCCACCTCTTCCCTGCTCGAGGGCTGTGCGGAGCCCAATCACCGCGATCTGTGCCCCTTTCCCTCGCAGGTCTCGGTGTGGGTGACCAACAAGGGCAATCTCACGTCCGACTATGTCGCGCTGGTGTTTTTGCGCGGTGGGGAGCTGGGCCCGGCGCCGTGGCCGATCAAGACGCTGGTGGGGTATACGCGCGTCCGCGGGGTGGCGCCGGGGGAGACGGTGGCGGCGGTGGTCGGGGTTAAAGTGGGGGATTTGGCGAGGGTGGATGAGACGGGGGATCGGGTGCTTTATCCGGGACGGTATAGCCTTGTTTTGGATGTGGGGGAGGAGGAAGCCCAAGAGGGGAGGGAGGTGGTGTTTGAGGTTGGGGGGGAGGAGGTGGTGGTTTTGGATGCGTTTCCGCAGCCGCCCAAGGGGGAGTAATGTTTTTCAGAGCAGTAGTAGCTGTGGAAACAGAATGTTATAGTATATATACAACGAACTTGGCTAGTATATACGCAACAGACATCTATCCCTCATGTATCACCCCCCAGACCCGCCCCCCTACAGGCACTGCGAGTACCAGTCATTGGAAAAGGTGCACTTGTACGGGCTGGCACACGTCTTGCACCCGGAAAATCCAATCCCCCCACACTGGCCCCAGCGTTCCGCGGTGCAGCCAGACGGCGTGCTAGGGGTGGCGCTCGTGCTGGTAGACACCTTGGTGCTGGTCGGGCCAGGGCCAACACTGCTAGAAGGCGTGGTCGAGCCGCCGCTGAGGCCGAACCACTGCATGTCGGCAGCGCCGTTGACCGGGATGTCGTGGGTGACGCCGGCGCCGTAGACACCGACCAGGTTCTCGCCGTACACGTACTTGGTGTATCCGGACGACGGGCTGTTGGAGAGGGTCTGCTGGGGTTGGCCGTAGGTGTAGCCAAAGACGCCGGCCCACTGCTTGAGCGTCTCGTTGAAGTTCTGGGGGTAGATGGTGCTGTCGGCCGAGCCGTGGTAGATCATCATCCGGGGGCGGGGGCCGGTGTAGCCAGGGTACATGTTCTGGGCCGTCTGGGCCCAGGCGCTCTGGCTGGCCGTGGACTGGCCGTTGGCGCAGCTCGAGTTCCAGCCAGCGACCGTGCCCGTGTAGAAGCAGCCGGCAGCAACGCCCGCATAGGCACTGGCAGCCTTGAACAGGTTGGGGTAGGTGGCAGCAAGCACGTTGGTCATCATGGCGCCCGAGCTCGTGCCGGCGACGAAGACGCGGTTGGGGTCGGCCTTGTACTGGGCGATGGTGTAGGTCACCATGTTGGCAATGCTGTTGCTGTTGGCGCCGCCGTCGTGCGTCAGGGTGGCCCGGGACGACACATCCCAGCAGCCGCCGTCGTTGGGCGACTCGGGGTAGATGACGATGAAGCCGTACTGGTCGGCAAGCCTGGCATACGGCGTGCCCGTGTAGAAGGCATTGGCCGTCCCGGTGCAGTAGTGGACAGCAGTGAGGATGGCCGGGTTGGCCTGCAGCTTGTCGGGGACATAGATGTACATGCGCACGCCCGAGGGGTTGGAGCCGAAGTTGTTCACCCGAGTGAGCGTCGCCCGCTTGGCAAGCTCAGCGGCTGCCGAGAACGGGGCCAGGGCCAGGAGGCCCGAGGCGAGTGTTGAGAACTTCATGATGGAACGTCACTCAGGGCTTGATGTTTCTGGGCGAAGTGGTGGTGTGAGCTCGGCTGTCGTGGAAGCCGTGTTGGCACGGGGCCCAGGCTCTTATATGGCGTCGTCATGCTGCCGCGTCTCTGGCAGTCCATCGTCCCATCGTCGGAGACCAAGGGCTCTCCCGGGCCTTGGCCTGCGGACGGTCGACCTCCGATGAAGCGTTGGAGCTAGCAGGGGTCAAGTTCTTCCTCGGGATCCTTCCCGATCGAGGTGCGGCGGCCTTCCCGCAGCCGGGCATGTGGCAGCCACCCGAAGGACCTTCGTGAACGACGTGCCCAAGCTTGGCGAAGGTGCGAAAGCTTAGGTGCCTAGGCAAAACATTGGCGCATGAGAGGGTCTCCGTGGACGGGGAGAGTGGGTTCAAGACTTCATGAACCCCACCCCTGAGTTGCCGGAGCTGAGCGGAGGCTACAAGCTTTCCGACCTCCACTGCGATCGTCCTTCCCGTTCGGTTGCCAGCGCGCCTCCATCCATCGATCCAATAGGTGGGATTTGTGCGCATCTCAGGATACTAGGTGGTACTCGCTGGGTGTCGCGTACCCGGTCGAGAGGAAGACGGCGAGCCGAGTATCTACGTCGCATCGAGGCCCCGAATTTTAGCAGCCAAGAAGTCGTAGTGCCTTTTGCCTGAATTCTTAGCGTTGGCCGCCCTTTCTTCCGCTGCGATGCCGACCAGGTACGTGGGATCGTGGTTGTTGGTCCCGGGGACCGGCTCTAGAACACACGGCATGCTGCCTGATATTGACGATAGTATCTAGGTACACTGGGTCTCTGATCTCGTGATCGATTCACCCTCCACTCCCGCCGTTTTCTGGACTACAACCTGCTTTCCTTCTTTTCGTTTTGGGAATCACCTTGACCCTTCTCTTCATCGCCTGCCTTGCCGTTGGCTGCCTCGTCCAAGCGGTCCTGGTTCGACCGCTTCATCTGGTTCAGCCCGGTCTTGTGCTCGGTGTGGTCGTTGCTCAGCTTGCGCGAGCCAACAAGGAACGAGACCAGCAGCCCAAAGCCGGCAAAGGCGACGTACATGATGTACATGGTCCGCAAGCTCTCAAAGTATGCCTCTCTGGCGACTTGGCGTTGCTGCCCAGGGAGCTGGCCGACAAGACCGACGCTGGACGCCGCGTTGCTACCGGAGAGCAGGTTCGCGACGTCCGGACCGACTTCTTTGACCAGCCTCGGGTACTGCTTCTCCATGCCGTTCTGGAAGACAACACCGCCAATGACGATGGAGATGGAGGAGAAGAGCTGGCGCACGAATGCGAAGGTGGCCGTGGCCGACGCCATATCCCGAGGCCCAACCGTCGTCTGGAGTGCGATGAGAGGAGCCTGGAAGTTTGGCCCAACGCCAATCCCGGCAATAAGCTGGTAGATGATGATCTTGGTCCAGTTTGCGCGCGGCTCGAGGTCGATGAAGAGGCCAAATCCGAGCGTCATAACGGCCATGCCGAAGATGATGCAAGGGAGGTACTTGCCCGTCTTCTTGATGACGATGCCCGTGGCCGCCGAGACGAGTGAGAGCGACATGACCCACGGGAGAATGTACACGCCCGACATGAGCGGCGACGCCCCGAGAACGGCCTGGAAGTACAGAGGAAGATAGTAACTCCCCGATAGAAAGACGAACCCATGCAGCGCCCCGACGCCGAGAGACGCGGCACCGGAGCGCGTGCCGAAGAGGGACATGGGCACGAGCGGGAATTCGGCCACCTTCCACTCGATGACGACGAAGATGCCGGCCGTGACGAAGCCAAAGACGAGCAGACAAAGAACCGTCGGTGAGCTCCAGGGATACGTCACTCCGCCGAGCTCCAGCGCGAGCATGACCATCAACGTGGCGCCAACGACGGCCAAGGACCCGACCCAGTCGACGGCAGCCAAGCCCTGCCGCATCGGGGTCCTCGGATTGTGCAGCTTCAGCACAAACGCCAGCACCGCCATGCCAACCCCCGAGATGGGCAAGTTGATGTAGAAACACCACCTCCACGTCACCAGGCTAGTGAAGACACCGCCGAGCACCGGCCCAACCGCCGACGCCACGGCCCAAACCATGCCCATAGCCCCAAAGTAGACGCCTATTATTTTTCACCGTCAGTAAAGTAAACGAAAAGCCCCCCCCCAAAAAAAGAAAGAAGAAAAAACTCACCTCTCTTCCTCATCGAAAACAAATCACTAATACAAACATTAACCAAAATCACCACCCCCCCACCCCCGACCCCCTGAATCGCCCTCGCCGCGATCAGCATGCCCATATTGACCGACACGGCACTGAGCAACGACCCGACCCAGAACACGCCCACGGCAATCAGCATGATGGGCTTGCGGCCCCAGATGTCCGAGATCTTGCCCCACACGGGCGCCGCCGCCGCCGTCGCCAGCATGTAGGCCGACCCGATCCACGTGTAGCCGGCCGTGCTCTGGAACTCTTGCGCGATGGTCGGCACGGCCACCGTCACGATGGTCACGTCGAGGGCCGCGAGGAAGAGGGCCGAGGCGAGCGCGAGGATGATGACGGTTGTTTGGAGCGCGGTGCGGGTTTCTTCTGGTGGGGGGCCCACGGCCGTGGTGGTGGTGGTGGTGGGTCCATCTTCTTTTTCACCTTCACCTTGCCCTTGGGGAACATCTTTGGTTGCTGCTGCTGCTGCTGCTGCTGCTGTTGATGGTGATAATGGTTCAAGGTGGGTGGTGGTGGGTTGGGTTATGCTGGCCGAGGAGGCCGTGTCGTCGGTGCTTGATGCTAATTTGGAATGGTCCGAGTCCCTCTCCGGCTCGGGGCCGGTTGCGGAGGCGGCCGTCATTCTGGGATGTGCTGAGACGGACCGGCGCGGTGGCCAAGACGGCGGTGTGTGTGTGCCCAGTGAGATGAGGCGGTTCGCTTGGGTCGAGCTGCAAGATAACGGAAATGGTAAGGCGAATGAAGACCCCTGACTCGGTACGTATAACGCTTGCTTAAATGGTAGAATGCCTCGTTGGCAGGAAAATGTGAGGAAGTGGCATTTTTCCCCTGATGACGGCACCAATCAAGCAAAAGTGCGAGTGGTTGAATAAATACATTTTACGCCGAACCCCCTTGCGGTAAATCTGCTCCGAGCAGGGGGTGTGGAGCTGACCGGGTCCGATCCCCGGGCGGGAACCGAGCGGAAGACAGCTGCCGCGCCCAGATGTCAGACGGAATTTTGACCCTTGTGATGGAGACAAAACGCCCTTGTCAGAAACCCTTTTACCAGTCGAGCCAGTCAGCCTTTTGCCTTTCATTTCGTTCCTCGGTCAATCGGAATGCTCACCAGCCGTGATGGACCTCAGGAACAGGACTCAAGTGGCAAGCCGTCCCAAGGTGACATTCCCTGCCGGTGATCACTAAAAGAGAAGTCCATCGGCCTCGTATGTCCGGCTTAGCCCCGAACACCCCGGCAGATGATGTCTCACCCGTGGGCTCGTCAGATTTCGGCACACCGCTGTTAACACTGGCCGGTGGCTCATGTTAACTACCGACATTGGTGACAAACGCATATGCAAAATACATCGACAGGGGCTAGAAAGACAAGTGAAAAGCGGAAGCTGCGAAGACCGCGATTATAGATATCTAGTAGATCAGGATCCAAAGCAACCTAGCCGTCACTTGTGTCAAGTTGCCACAGGACCCCCTCTATTACCCTGCTCCAGCTCGCCCCGAACAGGCGCCCCCGAAACTCAACTCCATTGCCATGCAATCCGAGTATCTACATTACTCCGCGCAGATATACACAAAAAAGGAGCGGATAGAAGAAGAAGAAAAGTGCTCAACGACGCGCGCGCGAAAGAGCAGCCGCGCTCAGCGCAGTAGTGGACGCAGCCCGCTCCATGCCGCTAGCCGTCGCCGCCGGAGCCGGTGTCGTGCTCCGCGTCGGCGGGGCCGAGCGGTTGTGCTGCATGTGCGCCCGAACCAAGTGGCCGGCCGCAAGGGCCGAGCACAGCGAAAGCTCGCCAGCGAGAACGGCGGCCGCGACAACGCGGGCCAACCGTCTTGCGTTCTCGCCGGGGCTGGTAGGGTGAGGACCGCGGACGCCGAGCATATCGAGCATGGCCGCCTGTGGCTCCAGAATGGTGCCGCCGCCGAGAGTGCCAACCTCGAGTGAGGGCATCGAGACGGAGATTTGGAGGGAACCGCGGAGACTGGTCACGGGTTAGTTTAAAACAAGTCATTTAACAGGGGGATAAACAGGGGGGGCAACTCACTTCTTCATGATGGTGATGCAGTTGGAGCTCTCCACCACCTGTGCCGGATCCTGGCCCGTCGCGAGGAACACGGCCGCCACGATGTTGGAAGCGTGGGCGTTGAAACCACCGACTGAGGCCGCCATGGCAGAGCCGATGAGGTTCTTGTTCACGTTCAGCTCCACCATGCTATCGACATCTGTCTTGAGTACCGACTTGACCACCTCGGCGGGGATGATGGCCTCGGCAACCACGCTCTTGCCGCGACCGTCGATCCAGTTGATGGCCGCGGGCTTCTTGTCCGTGCAGTAGTTGCCGCTGACCGACACGATGTTCATGTCTTCGAAGCCCTCGTTCATCATGACGCTAAGCGCGTGCTCAACACCCTTAGAAATCATATTCATGCCCATGGCGTCGCCCGTCGTCGTCTTGAAGCGGATGTAGAGGTTGGTCCCGGCGATAGCCGTCTTCATGCTCTGGAGCCGAGCGAAGCGGCTGGTTGAGTTAAAGGCCTTCTTCATCACCGCCTGGCCCTTCTCCGTGTCCAGCCAGATCTTGGCGGCGCCGGCTCTTTCGAGCGTTTCAAAGGTTACGCAAGGGCCCCGCGTCATGCCGTCGGCCGTCAGAACCGTAACAGCACCGCCGCCAGCGTTGATTGCCTTGCAGCCTCTGCTCGTACTCGCGACCAGGACACCTTCTGTTGTGGCCATGGGAACGAAATAGCTCTGGCCGTCGATAACTAGCGGCCCAGCAACGCCAACAGGCAGCGGCATGTATCCAATAACGTTCTCGCAGCACGCGCCGTGGACCTGGGCCCAGTTGTAGTTCTGGTACGGAAGCTTGGAATGTTCGAGGACGCCCGTCAGATCCGCAGTCGCCTTGGTCCGCGAGATGATAGTCCGCCGAATCTTGACAGCGCGGGTGAAGTCCTTGAGTGTCTTTTCCAACGCGTAGCCAGGGATCTTGCCACGCATCGAGAGCGCCACGACCTCGTCGTCGTTGAGTTCGTGGGCGCGCTTATCCAGAAGCATCTTTTCCATGTCGTCCTTGCTACGCATGACAACCGGCTGCCCGGCCACCTGCGGTTCCAACAGGAGAGGCGTGTGTGACGCATCGGCTTCGTCATCTGTCAATGCAGGAGTCGGTGGGATAGACGGCGGAGACGGCGGGGGGCGGGTGTATCCTCCAACCGGGAGCGTGGCCGACTCGGTGTCGTTGAACTTTTGAGCCTGAGCCAATTCCCTGCGGTCGATGGGGTGGTCGGGGACATTGGGGTCCTTGATGCCCCACCTCGCAGCGTTGAAGAGATAGCCATTCAGCGCCACGCTCAGGGCCAGAGCGACCACGATCCACTTGGACAGGATGGGATCCTCGAGGCTCTTGAGGATGCCGCCAACCATCCGACCGCCCACACCAAAGTCGGCGAGGTCGTTGAAGCTCTCGTCAGTGCCCTTACCGACGTTCTCGGGCAGATCATAGTGGATCGAAGGGAACTCGAGTTCGTAGCGGATGGGAGTGAGAACCGTGATGAATGTCTCACGCCCTTCCGACTTGGCGGCCTCGAGAATCAAGTCCAGGCCGTTGGAGGCAACCTTAAACGGGTCAACCGGCGGGGGTGTGACAACACCACCCAGGCCGCGGGCCCACGAGGAAATGTGCGATATCGAGTTGGCGCTGCGGAAGGGGATAGTGCATAGGTTGAGAGCATTGATGAGGAAGAAGCCCGAAACCATCAGAACCTTGAACTTGGGAATATGCGTGCTCTTGATCTGGCGGCCGAAGATGGTGGTTCCCGGCCGATCCTTGCCATCGGCCCGGGGCCAGTCGTTGCTCTGAGCGACGTTCTCGGCAACGCGGCGGCTGACACCATCATCCTCAAGAGCCCGGCGCATCTCGACATGGCGCTTGATCCGGTTGATCTCCAGCTTGATGCAGAGAATGGCAGTGTAGAAGGAGAAGAGCAGGATGCAGTCAAAAAACAGGATCCAAGCGGCCAGGAAGCAGAACTGCTGGAGGCCACCCTGGACGCCAGAAGCAGCGCCGAGAACCAGGATGCCGGCCTCGATGGCGTAGTCCTTGACAATGCCAAAGCCCTTCTCCTTGATCGCGACATAGATGGCCGACTGGATAACGCTGCCAGACAGCTGTTTGGAGCCCTTGCCAGATCCCTTCTCTGGTCTGCGGTGCTCGATCGCGTGGGACAGGACAGCACGGGTGAGGACGATGTTCTTCTCGAACCCGATGGTCACGACCAAAAACGGCAGACCTTCGGAGAGCAAAACCATGGAGATGGGTACGCCCATCTTGGTGGTGACGAAGAGGCCAAAGAGGAAAGCAAAGGTGGACGAGAAGAGCACAGTCGTGGCGAGCCAAAAGTTCGAGCCCATGCGGCGCATGGAGAGGAAGAGCGAGACAAAGGTGAGATGCATCGAGATGTAACCCAGGGCCATGATGACGATGTCGAGAGTCTCGGCGTTCTTCAGGAGGTCGATGAACTCGACCCAGCCGTTCCGGACCCATTTCGCAATGCTGCTCCGGGTCTGCGCCCTCGCAGCCTTCATGATCCACATCTTCTTTTCCCGCCCATGTTCCTCAGTCTCTCTAGTCTCTTGCGACGAGATGCCGTTGGGAATTTCCTGAGCGATCGAGAGGAATTCGGGAGCCTGGTTGTACGCAATGGCGAACGCCAGGGCGCTGTCTTGCGAGTAAGTCGAAAAGGAGTTCGAGGTGGACGGCAGCGACCGGATCGAGAGATTTTGGGGAATCGGGACGGCGTTGACCATGGGGGGGGCCTTGGATGCATCGGTCGACAGCGATTCGGGGAACACGAGCGTCAACAAAGCCAGATAGTCGGCGGTTGAGGGAATCGGGGCGTCGGTGTCGTAGGGTTGCCATTTCCAGGTGGTGTCCTCGGCGGCGCGAAGGAGCCGGCTGCCCTCAACGAGCGAGGACCATTCCGCCTTCCGGACACTTCTGGTGGCGTCGAACAGGCTCTCCTCGAGAAGCCCAATGTAGGAAGAGCTGGCCAACAGAGCGACAATGACGATGGTATGAATGGGGTGCGTCGAGGTGATCCGAGCGAGGACTTGAACAAGCGGTGTGATCTTTTTGTTCAGCCACGACGGGGGCGCGACGTTTGGTGATGGCGGCTGTTCTCCGCGAAACCGCGCGGGCAGGATGTTTGCGGCGATCATGATGCCGAAGAGGAGCGAGAGACTAGCGGAGGTCAGGGAACATGGAGCTGGCTCGCAGATGTCGGCCCAGGAACCTAGATCGAGATGATGTGGTTAGCTACGGCCAAGGCTGGGATTGAGTAACGAGCAACGCGCGAGTGCACCACACACTTGGCGGAGGCGCGCTACTATTCGGCGGTAACAGTTCATCTGAGCCGGGCCCGGAGGCGGATTGCAATTGCAGCGGCGACATGATGCCGTTGGTGGTGGTGGTGAAAATTGCCGTGGTTTATTGTGCGGTAGTATGGAGGAAGGGAAGAAATGCACAACTTACCGAACAGGAATCGGCAGCTGCTGTTATACCCAAGGGCGACTTGAATGCGCGATGCAATATGTTAGTCAGTATGCAGCACCACTGCACTATGTGCGCGTCGTCCGAATTATGTATGTCGGTAACGTGGTGGAGGCGGGTGAGGGCGAGCGAAGGCGGACTGCGGTCGGCGATATCTCCTATCGCGGACTATCGCAGCTCGGGCCGAACAACGGCGGACGACGCAGGCGGAATCCAGCACGAACTGGCAGAATTGCCGAGTAAGTACCAGGTCGTGTTGCTGCGGTGGGAGTCTCCTCGTTGAGAAGGAGAGCAATGCTGGATTGGGCGTCCAGAGAGGTCGAAAGAGAGCAAACCACCGAGAGAGAACCGAATCTCGTCTCGCTTGGCCGGGGCGGTGATCGATCTTTAAAAAAAGAATTTCAATCTGATGGGGCGCGCAGACGGACCATTCACCGTTTTCTGCGACAGCTGGGAATAACTAACTCTTCGGGGACGACACCCCTGCGCCGCCTCTGAGTTTCCATCCAGTCCCAGTCCCCAACGATCGCAAACGATTGGTCTGGGCCCTGAATCCAACTTGGCCCAGGGGACCGTTGGGGGAAACGGGTGTCTTGGCGCCGGTGTGGCTCCAATCCATGATCTCAGCACGCTCAGGCACTGGCGGGCAGCTGCTGGGAGCAGGTCTTTGTGTGTTGGCCCCTTTTCCATTCCCCTTCACAGTTTAGTCTCGTGCTCCACTTCGGCTGGCTCTGCCGTTTTCTAAGAGGCGGTCAGGGGGCTTTGATAAGTCATGATTGTCTTCGCGATCTCCTAAGTATTGTCCTCGATCGTCCTTTTGTTACATAAAATCCAACCCGGGGATCAGATGGCCCCGGCGCCTTCCTTTCACCAGCCGCCCTCGCCTCGCGGAACATGTCTGCAGAATCAAGGCGCCGAACGGCACGGCAAAGGCTAAGCAAACGGTGGATCGCCAGAGGTTGGTGCTCCCGCTGCGTCGGAGTCCCGCAGCTCCACTGTAAACGGACAGAAGACCGGGGTGTGATGCGCTCATGTGGTGATTATCAGCCCTGCTCTGCCACGACTAATCCTCGAGTGGTGACGCAGTCTCAGTCCGACTTCTGTGCATGATCTTCATGCAGCCAAATCACCTCATCCCATGTCAGGATTTCTGACTGCATGCAATATTACGTTGGAAGGAATCGCAGGCAAACACTTTTTGCGGTTTGGCCCGCTCGCCGACATAAATTCGGCATCCCGCATCCTCAGAACGGACACTCCAGGCGGCCACCATCGTCGTCTCGTCTTGATCCCAATTCTTCGGGCGTATCAACTATCAGCGCTTTCTCAGCGGCTTGCGGCGCTGTGTGTGGTACTCCTCGGGTGTACTAGTATTACCTAAGCGGCCCGTTTTCTCGCCAAGCCCTCTCGTCAGGCACAGCCGTTCGGTGTTTCGTTGCCAAGCCATGCACCTTTTGTCTCCGCGTTATCTTATCGGGCTCTGCCCCTCCATCCACATGTCAGATGCTCTCCTTGGGGTCGTGCGGAACATTCGAGACGCCGTTCCATGCCATGATTGCATCTAGGTTCCCCGGATTTACGGTTTCCAGCCAAAGAAAACGCTGCAAGTCACACCAGGAATAGGCAACAATCGCCTCAGCCGCAGCTATGGCCGACCCCAAGTTCCGGCCGGCGCTGCTCGTCGTCGACATGCAAGAGGACTTTTGCCCTCCGGTAAGCCTCCGAGTCCAACACACACACCACCTCGCTGTCCATGGCTCCATATCGCAGTCCATCACATGTGGCCGAATAAGTCTCGTTTACTTACTTCCCCATCCAACCCCGCTCGTCCATTCCGTGTGCTCTCACCGGGGTCCTTTCCGCTACCTAAGCGGTGCGGTGCGGGACCATCGATCGGGTTTCGCGAGTCTCGATGAGCGGCCAGTTTCCCCATGCGCCGCTTACACCCGTAACCCGAACATCCATCCTCTTCCTCCCAGCTGACCACCAGCCCGATCCATCCACCCACTCCCACCAGACACATCCCCCCAAAGGAAACACCAAACACTAAAACCCCACCGAAACAGAACGGCTCCCTCGCCGTCCCCGAAGGCCGCTCCATCACGCCCCTGATCAACACCCTCCTGGCCCAGCCCACCCTAGCCCTCAAGATCGCCACCAAAGACTGGCACCCGCCCAACCACATCTCCTTTGCCCGCAACCACCCAGCCGGCAACGGCCACACCACCAAACAACCCTTCACCGACACCACCACCATCACCAACCCTTCCAACCCCTCCGAACAGTACACGACCCGCCTCTGGCCAGCCCACTGCATCCAGTCCACCCCCGGCGCGGCGCTGATCGCAGAGCTCGACACGGCGCAGCTGACACACACGATCGAAAAGGGCACCGACGCGCGCGTGGAAATGTACAGCGCCTTTTACGCGCCGCTGCACGACCCGCCGCTGCGGGCGTCGGACAGCGGGCTGGCGGGTCTGTTGCGCGCGCACCAGATCACGCACGTGTACGTGGTCGGGCTGGCGGCGGATTATTGCGTGCGCAGCACGGCCGAGGACGCGGTGCGCGAGGGGTTCGAGACGTTTGTGGTGGAGGAGGGGACCAGGGCGGTTGATCCGGGGGGTTGGGAGGGGTGTAGGCGGGAGATGGAGGCGAATGGGATGAGGGTTGTGGGGAAGGATGGGGTGGAGGTGAGGCGGTTGTTTGGGGGGGCCAAGGGGGTAGGAGAGGAGGTTTAGAGTGGTGATGATACCCGACTAGTGATAGAATGGTGATGATACATATTCGACTAGTGATAGTAGGGGTGGCATCGTCGAAACGCCAGGTGTTTGCCCTGTCTCACGCGGTGCCACTGGAAATATAATGAATTGCTCATACCTCATGCATCATTACTGTATCTACATTCAAGTGGCCGGAACTACTAGGCCAGATGGACTTTGACTCCATCCATTCCGTAGCATCCGCCATGCCTCCTAATGGTCAAATGCGCCAACTAAAGTCCTGAACTCCTCCATCACTCCATCCCGTGACAACTTGTTTACCGGCCGACGCGGATAACGCCGGCGGCCATCAGCTTCTGAATCTTGTTGCGGACATTGGGGTTCTTCATGTGCTCCGCCAGCGCGGCAGGATCCGACTGTGCCTGCTGCAGGATCGCCTGCATCACGGGGTCTTGCATGATGCTCATAATCTGTAACATGGTTAATAAGAAGAGCCTGTCGAGAAGCATTAGTGTCTGGTAGACTCACCTCAGGATCCCGCGTCAACCGCTCCCGGGTCTGCTCCTCCGTCTCGTTCTCCCGCGCAGAGTACATGGCGGAGAACGCCTTCTGCTGCTGCTGCTCAATCTCCTTGGCGTTGGCGCCGTTGTGGTGCTCGGCGTCCACACTCAGTGCCTCGGTGCAGGCATCCACGCACTTGCTGTACTCACGCATGCCAAAGTAGGTCTGGGCCTTTCGGATGTAGGCGCGGATGAACTTGGCGTCCTTCTTGATCGCCGCGTCGCAGTCGTCGAGGGCACTGGGGAACTCGAGTAACTTGATAAAGGCCGCCGCGCGGTTGCTATATCCACGGGCATCTTCAGGCGCGCGCTTGATCATCTCGCTATAGGCGGCCACGGCGCCGGGCCAGTCCGACTCCTTGAACTTCCTGTTGCCGTCCTCGCGCGCCTCCTCGGCCTTCGCAGGGTCAACGTAGGCCTTGCGGGCGCTCTCGATCTTGTTCCGCTCGGCAGCCCGGACCTTGTTAACCACGTCGGGGGTCCGATGCTCACGCAGCGACATGTTGTAGAAGTCGATGGCCTGGGCGAGGTCGCCCTGCTTCTCGTATGCCGCGCCGATGCGGGCGTAGGACTTGGCAATGATCTTAAAGTCCGCATATGCAGAACGGCCTTCCTCGACCGCCTTAGTGCAGGTTTCGATGCAAGCCTGGTAGTCGCCCTTTTCGAAGTGGGCCGCGCCGAGGTTGTTCAGGTACGTAATATCCTTGTGCAGGTCCCAGGCCGCCTGGTAGTGCTTGATCGCTTCGTCAAAGTTGCGCTTCTTGTAGTTTTCGGTACCGATAGCCTTCTCCTTGTCGGCCGCCTCCTTGGCCTTCTTCTTCTCGAGGGCCTCTTCATCCTCCGGTTCGGGCGCGGGCGCGGGCGCCTTCTTTGCCGACTCCGGTTTCTTAGCGGGAGGAGCATCCGACATCTGAATATCCTCCTCAGTCTCCACCCGCGAGCCAGAGCCACCGGGTGCTCCCTCGCCAGCATCACGCATCTCCATGTCAACGCCCATCAGCACACCAAGGACTGAAATCATCCGAGGGTCGCTGAACAGGTCCTGCATGTTGTTCGGGTTCTGCTTGATCGCCTGCAGCTTCGCCATAAAACCCGGGTCGCCGAGCAGAGCGCTGGTCTTGGGGTTGCTGGCGAGCTTCTGGATGAGGTTGGGGTCGGAGAACATGTTGCCGAGGCCGCCGCCAGTCGAGTCAAAGGCGCCGCCTTGAATACCGTTAGCTAAACGGGGGTCGCAGTTCAACGCCTATGCGAAAAGCTTACCGGCACCGCCAGCCTCTTGGTCCATGGCCTTCTTGACCGACGCCAAGTCATTCTTCATCCCGGCATTGTTGGGGTCAATCTTGAGACCCTGCTCGTAGGCATCGTGCGCCCCCAAAAGGTCACCCTTCCCGTATAGCGCGGTTCCTTTCCGTCCCCAGCCCTTGGGCCAGTCGGGCTTGATCTCTGTGGTTTTCTCGGCATCGCTCAGGGCGCCGTCCCAGTCCTTCTTGGAGGCGTGGGCTGCTGACCGGTTGCTGTAGAGGATGTGGTTGCTGGGGTCGAGGGCGATGGCCTGGGTGAACTTGTCGCTATGCATCCGGTTAACTTCCCGTCCATGCACCCTTCCGGTGGGCCGTTGCCAAGGGCTACGGGGCCGACTTACATGGCTTCGTCAAAGTCCTTCGCGGCGATGGCCTTGTTGCCCAGAGCCTTGAGCTCGTCCGCGGTCGACATGGTGGTGGCTGCTGGCTCGAGGAACTGGAAAAATGTCCAACTTTGGGTATCTCGTTCGCTGCTGAAGATGAAAGTTGGGTTGATGGAGAGGATAATCAGGCGGTCGTTGGAGAATTTCAGCGGCTAGAGCACGGCAGCCGCGCAAGGCTCATGGAAAGCTCTGGACCTTCGATGTCTTTCGATGGGAATCGAGTTGGTGATTGGACAGAACGCCCCAAAATCTCCCCACAGCAACGGGCGGGGCGGGTGTTTTTGGTGGGGTTGCTTGGCGGCGACCAACCCCTCAACTCCAAATCCATCATCGTCAACCTCTCGTCGCCGCTTTCCAGCCGTGTCGGCGTATATAATCCTAATTTCTGCGCACTACCAGATCCTCTTTATTGGGCATTTGCCGTCTTGTGCTAGCACATTGAGATCCCTGTCGGACTTATTACAGCCATTGTCAACGAGTCAGTGAACACTTAGCATTGGTCGGGCCGCTGCCAGCGAATTTCCGATAGAAGTTCAAGCAAGTACGTTTTGGTGGTCATCGGAATTGCTTCGACGCAACACGATACCTTCAAGTGTAAACGTTACGTCAGAGCCAGGTACATACCTAGCTCGGCCAGGAAGGACGTCAATAGCCATGCAGGTAGGTCTATGCTCCGGTTATCATAGTAAATCTCCCCAGGTATCTTGTCGATATGGGCCGGGGCTAACGCCCGCATTCGGCGCTTTACGATCATGTGAAAGCCCGCGGGTCAGCAGTCATTTCAAACTGCTCGCCGTCACTTTTCTGGCGTCAATCCCCCCATCCTCACACAGACTTAACTTTCCACCCCAAATTACCTCTTTATCCTCGCTCCTTTGCTCTTTCATTGTGTTACGCGGAAAGCTCGTTGCGATGGGGCTTTCCGAGGAAGAGGCCAAGAGTATTGGCTATTCGGTTCTCGGCATCATCATCGTCATCATGGTGATCCACTACGTATACGTGGTTGCGCGAAAATTTCCTGGGGTGTGGTACGTTGCAGGGATCCCCGAGAGGGCCATCGGAATGCGGGCGCTCCGCAAGATGCCTGTGATCGAATACGACCCAGAAATGGCGGCGGCACGGCATCCGGGAAATGGCACGGCCCCAACATGGTGGAAGCGGCTCCGAAGGCTGGTCGGCCTTCCGACAGAGACGCAGCATGACTCAAGGGGACAGGCGTCTCGACGGTGGTATCTGGGGCGACGACACGCTGCGCGGCCGGTTATCGACCAACAGACCTGCTGCGTCATATGCACCGACGGCTTCCTCCGCGGCGTCAGCGTTCGGCGTCTCCCGTGCGGCCATCTCTTCCACCCTCAGTGCGTCGACCCGTGGTTGTTGGACCGGCAGGGGAACTGTCCGACATGGCAAGTCAACCCGCCCCTCTTCAGCCAGCTACTTTGTTGTGAACTAACAAGGCTGGAATCAATCAGTCGGGCGACTTGCAGGGGCAGGGACCGCATGGCGGGGACGACAATTCAAGAGCCCACGCCAGTGCTGTTCATGGCTTGACGGAGGCCCAGACCAGGCCGATAAGAGACACCTTACCGAGGTGTAGGAATCACTCGTGGAGTGAGTTTGGAGGTAGCCTTCCAGTTCGTCGACAGGTACTACTACTACGAGGGGACGGACGACAAAGGGGGGATTAAACTATACCAAACATGTATTCAAAATGCAAAAGCTCGTTTGGCTTCAAAAGTGGGAGCAACGAAGCACAACTAGCTCCATGTATGTGAGTTACGCGACGAATTTTGTCGCGAGAACCATCTTGAGAAGAGGTGACCATCAGGCCATCGGGCCGGATGATGCGGGGCCCGCATGGCCCAACTGAGCTAGCCGTAGATAGCTCTCATATGGTTGGTTTATCTCGGCGTCGGAAACGCCCGGTGTCGGCAGAGGTGCCTCGGGAGAGGGCGGGCATGCGCAGGGAGCGACGGACAATGCATGGAGGAGAAGGATGGACGGAAGCTTCCCGGTTTGACAATGACCGGGTATCTATACGACGGTGGCCTAATTCATCCCCGCCAACGGCGCACTCTCCCAGTCATCAAACCACCCCTTACTCCCCTCCTTGGTCTCGGGCCACAACGTCCTAAAATGCTTCCAAAACAAATCCCCCTCGTGCACCTTCAACGGGACCTGGCCCCCCCGGCGCTTCCAGCTGTCTGCCCTGCCGACAATCTCCTTCACCTTGACCTCCCCCGTCGGGTTGACGGTATCAACAACCCACTCCCTCGCCAGGCCGTTGAGCCACGGCGTCATGTCGTGCCTGAACAACTGGTCCTCGTGTGGCCGAGACGTTCTAGGACGCTGCGGTGGGAATACCGTCCCGCCCAAGGCGCGGAGCATCATGGTCTCGAGGCCCGGCGCGGCCACCGCGGCGAAGACTTGCCGCGCCAGCGTGGCGTCGACGGCACTGCCGGCCATGACGTCCACAATGTGGCCGTTGGTATACGGCCACCGGCGAGGGATCTGCTCCTCCCACGGGCTGTCGGGAGGCGGTCGTGCCCCGGGTGCCACCGCAATGACGTATGGGGGCAGGCCGTGCATCTGGTTGATGGTGTCGGCCATAAATGAGACTATTTCTGGACCCGACGGGGGTGGGTGTTCCAGCGTCAAGGCGAGCCGTCGGAGCCGCGGGAAGCCCGCCCCGAGAGCCCGGTACCGCGCCACCTCGTCGCTGTCGCCTTTGGAGCGGCGGATGGAGATGGACAGGGTCTCGACGCGCGGGTAGAGGGCGCCGAGGCGGGCGATTTCCGACGCGGAGGTTGCCGAGGACGTGGGGAGATGCTCCGAGTGGTCAAGCCACAGGTTCCGGAGGGTCCTGTTTGGGGCGCCGCCATCGCCATCGCCGATGATCGGGTCGGCGAAGGAGGCCACAGACCAGTCCCATGCCATGACGCAGAGGCTCTCGAGGCGTGGCAGACCCCGGATGAAGCGTTTCACCTTGTCCAAGTAGCCCGGACTCGGCATCTCGGTGCAGTTGAACGTCAGAGCTGTGAGGGTGGGGAAGGACATGGACAACAACCTGTCAAGTCCTCCTTCGTTCACGACTCCCGTTAGCTCTAGTGTTTGTAGGGCGCTGAGATCGGCACGTTCGTTCCAGTGCTGGACATGTGCATCGGTGATGCCGAGGCGATAACTGCCACCGCCGAGTCCGAGATGTCGAAGGGTAACCTCCTGCTGCTTTCTGCTTGTGCCCGCAAGCTCTGCCGGAAGCCAGGTTTGTGGACGATTCTGCAGCGGCACGCGTTGAAATTGATGGATCTGCGTCACGCGGACCTCGCGCAGGTTGGGCGCCAGGCCCTCCGTCTTCATCATCTGCTCAAGAGCCTGGACCTGGCGTCCTGGCAGGACATCAGCATATCTCTGGCCCAGGCCGATAACAATATGGTCCTGTAGCCAAACACTGTGAATACACGGTGATGCGATCAGGGCCAACTCGTGAGGGTCCGGGATGAAACGGCCTTCAAGCATCCGCAGCTCAAAGGTACGCAGGTGTAGACGGGTGACGTGGCCGGGTAGCTTGTCATGGATGGCCTGGAGAAGGCAGGGTGGGAACTGTGCTGGGCAGTCATAGATGAGATCCATCAGCGCTGGCAACAGCCGTATCAACTCGGCCAGCGGCGCCCATGCCGTGTCCATGCGGTAGGCATCGTCCACTGGACCCCTATCGGCATCGCCCACTGGCCGCCTATCGGCGACGGCGCGCCGGGCAAAGTCGGAATAGTCCGGGAGGCCGTGTAGCCTCTGCTGGTTGACCTTCCAGTCGGCGGTCGGAGAAGGACCAAGATTCCAGCGGAGATACTCGCGAACGCTCTGGTCCTCGTCCTCGCCATCATTGCGTTCGTCCTTCAAGTCTTGGTCGTCGTCGGTGCTACGCATGAGGTCGAACTGGGCGTCGCGAGAGTCGATCAACACCAGACACCGGACGTGGTCAAATCCATGGTGGCGCCGAAGGAGTTCGGTGCATCTCCGCGTGTGCCTGCGGAGCCTCCCTGGGGTGGTGAGGGTGAAGGTCAGTCGTCGAAAGAGGAGAGCCTTGGCCAGGGAGTGGAAGCTTTTGCTGGCCAGCGCAAAAGACAGTACGCTGGGCGCGTGGAGTTGGCCGAGATACTCGCAGATGCGCCGCAGGAGTTCGGGCGGGAATCTGGCGAGAGTGTGTTGGGCAGTACTGCTAGTATGTGCCATTGCTGGCCCTCTCGCGGCGACGCAGGCGTGCGCCTGGCGTGTTTGTGTGGACCGAGCGAGCGAGCGAGCGAGCGAGCTGCTGAGGCTGCAAGCACGAATGTGTAGCAGGAGAGCGAGGGAGCGAGCTACCGAGGCTGCAAGCACGAGCTTTGTGCGAGGTTGGTTGGCTGGTTGGTTGTTTCCTTTGCTGTCGACGGCTGGCCCAATCACTGCATGTGTTGACGTTACCCCCGAGTGGACCCGGGCTGAGGCTCACCTTTGCTCAGGTTAAAGCAGCAGCAGCTCAGGACTATGCACAGGAACGGAAATCGCTGAGGGCAACTTTCGGGATATGCAATGGTCTGATAAACGATCACCATCAAATTATAGCATCGTCAACTCTTCAGAACCCGACCTTTTGTAGCTCACATCAAACCCGAACGACCAAGGCCACAAATACAACCCAACATGACCCAGAACTCCCAACAATTCTACCACCTCCCCTCATCCCCCCACACCAAAGTCCTCGACCGCTTCTCCCTCCTCGACGACCTAAGCCCCACCACGCCCCCATCGAAGAAGACGCCTCGGGCCAAATCCCCTTCTGGTCTCTCCTCCACCACCTCCTGACAACCCCGAACCCTACCACTCCCACTACTAGTAGTAGTACTACTACTACTAGTAGCAATAATAGTAGTGGCAGTGGCATCACCACCTTCGCCGCCCTAACCTCCCTCCTCGACACAATCTCCACCACACTGCGCGCCGCCGTCCACCCGGCAGGCGACTACGCCCTCCTCCGCGAGGCCATCACTGGCACCTCCTCCTCCCACTTCTCCTCTTCCTCTTCTTCTTCAAGTTCCGTCCCTGACAAGAATGAGAACGAGAATGAGAATGAGAACGAGAACGAAAACAGGTTTTTCACCGAGATATGGCCGTGCGTGGTCGAATTGGCGCTGCATCAGTTTTTGAGGAGTTTTGTCGCGCCCGGGTGGATGCAGCGGAGTGATGATAAGGGGGAGGGGGGGTTCTATGATTTTGGGGTTTGGTATGGTAGTGCGGGCCAGAGGCAGGTGGGTGCTGTTAGGGCGTATCTAAAGGCGTTGATGGTGTATTTTGAGAGGGTGGTTTGTCGGGTTGTTGGTGTTGAAGTTGATGAGGATGATGAGGAGTGGCAGGTGGAGTATACACTGCGGTCGGTGGACGACAGCGAGTTTGGGGAGTTGCTGGGGAAGAAGGGGTGCCCTCTGGGCGAGGTGGAGGTGGTGGTTGTTGAGCGGTACGATCTCTTGCCGGCGAGTTTGGGTATACCTGGCGGCGCGGCGGTCGTGGCGGCGAACAGGTACATTGGGTTTGGACAGTCGGCTACGCAGGAGGAATTGCATGTGGGCTCGTCACCTGAGGCCTGTCCGGCTGTGCTGCTCACGCCGCCGTTGGGGGATGGTCAAGTGTTGGTTGTTAGGGGGGTGCAGGCCATGGTAAATATCACGGGCCAGCGGCGGGATATCAAGGTTGAGGAGATGACGGTCCCCGCTGGCGGCGACAACACATGGCGTGAGCGAACAATGCTGTTTGTGGATGCTCTCGAGCTGGACATGGTTGAGGTAGGAGACCGGCTTCCCGACCTGCTTCCTGGTAACATGGACCGCGAGATCCGGAAAGCCTACGCGGCTTTCTCGTCGGGCAGATTTGGACAGGTCCGGATCGGGCTCTGGGGATGTGGAGCCTTTTGTGGTGAGCCTGGCATCAAGATGGCTCTGCTGTGGCTCGCTGCATCACTAGCTGGCACCAGACTGGTGGTTGTCTGTGATAGTGCCAGCCAGGAACTCGCTGAAGGGTTCCAATACGTTGTAAACAAGGCTAGAGGAGTAGTTCGAGACTCGGCTGATTTCCGCCAGCTGCTCGATCAAGCGCCAGGGTACCTTATCTGGTCAGGGGTAAACCCTTGCCTTGGATTATGGAACAACTCGAACAGAGAGAGCAATGCTATGAGTAGTTGGGGTATCGGAGATGTAACTAGGTACTCGAGGGCATCTGGGGAGTGTGTATTTACACATCAACTACCTAAGTGGGGTAAGAAAGGAGGTGATGCGATTGTAGAGTTCTGTCACCGTTTTAGGCGGCTCGGTGAAAAGCTTGAGGTCCGGGGAGATAGCGATATCCACTATGTCGATGGTATCTCCTTCCGAAAAGCTCACCGTCAACCTTTCGACACGAACTTCGATCAAGGGGAAAGGTTTGACATCGACTCGCCACGTGTCCAGTGGAAGCGCCATGGGGCGTCCAAGGCGAGACTCGGGCGGGTCGGATCGCACCATGCGACACCCATGGCCCTGGTGGGGCTCGTCGGGCCACCAAGGTGTGGTCTGCCCGAGGTTTGACTTGTGCGTCCAAAGAATGCCATCGATATCAATGAAATCCTCTGTCTTTGGTTCGTTGATGAGCAACGGTACCAAAGATACTGCTACTGATCCGACGCCGGGACCGTTATGTGCAAGACGCTCGAAAACAATTGCAAAGCCGAACCTTTGATTCAACGGGGTGAGTTGGAAGTGAATGGACCATAACTTTCCCGTGACGCCGCTTACTGGTGCTTCGACTATACCCTCAGAGGCGATGTGGTTGACACTGGGGTGGTATGTTCCTAAACTGTCCCCGAGGGTCAAACCGTTACCCCAAAGCCGGATAAGGAAGTCTCCTTGCTGAGGACCTCGATGTCTCTGGGGTTCGATTTTCAGGGATTTCTTTATGCCAAAGGCCAAAGCGCCCTCGCCTTTCCGACTTAACAAGAGCTCGTCCATCCGGCCGAATAGCTCCATACCCCAGGGATAGAGAGGTAAGAGAACTGCCGCGGGAGTGCCAGAGCGTGTGTCTTCGCAGTGTAAAAGGGCGAAGTGCACAGGGCGCAGTTGAGTCAGTCGGGTCTTCGGCCAGTGAACAACGGAGCAAAAGGGGGCCCGTAAAACGAAGAGTTCGAGCATGACGCCTGCTCCAGTAATGGTTGGGTAGACGGCTGGTGTCATCGGCCGATTCAAGCTTATTAGACTCGAGTCGTAGCGGCCACCTGCCCGTGGCAAGGGCAAAAGGCCTGCTGAATGCTGGAAATCCTTGGGGGATTCGGCGAACAGCCCTCGGAGAGTCTGAGATGCCTCTGCTTCATCCCAGGGGATGTATTTGTATCCATACAGCTGCGGGGCATCATCCACCCATCTCATGGGTGGGCATGAAACAATCCTGCCCCATGCCAAGAGAGTGTGGTCGGCGGGGTTGGCTTTCAGAATCTCCTCCTGCAGTCTGCGAAATGCTTTCTTGCCCTCCCCATAGAGTAGAGGCATGTTAATGTCGAAGATTCCTAGGAGACAATAGGCAATGTCCTCAGTCCGAGAGGTACTTCGCTGCGCCGCCCAAGACATTCGCTTGGAAACGCTCGCCGTGGCAAGAGAAACAACGCCGCGGAGGTATTTTACCTCGATCCCCGTGATCCAGGCTAGGTTTATAGCAAGATCGTGCTTGGTACCGATTCGCTTCCAGTCGCGGGAATACAAGACCATCTCCCGGGACGCGAGGAGCTCTTGGAGGGTCCACCCTCGAGTAAACCAGCGAGCGCAGGCGAGCTCATGGTGGATGTCACCAAGGCCGGTGGCGTGGGCTTGGACGTCTGCGAAGTAGACATAGCAGATGGCGGCGTTCTTGTACCAGCGGAACATGCAGTTGATGGCTTCCGAGAGCTCAGCGCTGCTCCTTTTGTCGATACAGCATCTAGGGCGTTCATTAGCAGCCTGGTGACGGCACTGGGGGATATGCGCGTACGTATCGACCCAAGCCCAGCCATAGCCATCGGCCGCTGCTTGCACACAGCAGTGGTAAATCTTTGCAAAGCCCTTCTTCGCCGCAAGAGTTTCCTTTGGCAAGGATTGCAAGTCCTCGAACGTGACCTCATCCTCAGCCCATGTGTGGGAAAGGATGGCGTAGGGCTCGACGTCGGTGTCGGACAAAAACTCGTGGATTTCTCCAGTGTGTACGTTGAGGAGTTTCATGGTGATTGTCTCGGTCACTCGGTGTTCGATCCAGTGATCCAAGGCTTCAAGCGTGGACAGGTGGATAGGCGGACAAGCGGACAAGCGGTCAAACGCACGGGATCGTGTTCAGGTTGCGTTGGATTTGGGGAGGGGGTCGCTGAGCGGCCGACGCGCGGAGACAAAATCGGCGAGCATGTGAGGCTGTGTGTAACAACAGTGTGCCTGTTGGAGGCGAGGTGCGGGTTGCTGCATGCACATAGAGCAAAGTTGGCCAACGATTGGTGAGTAAAGCTCGCATTAATGAGGTCAGCTGGTATGTACATGTACCGAATAGGTACCTGGGTAGGTACTGTACCAAATAAATCCTCGGAACTTGGGTCTATGAGATTGGATCATAAGGAAGACAGGGAGCACTGGGCACTAGGGACCTGTTTGAGGATCAAGACTAACGAACTACCTTAGTGATATCATAACTGAATCATAGTATGGGATCAGAAGGCTATGAGAGAAGTCTATTTTCTATCGCCTCACTACAGTAAGTTCACTGCCCACAGTGCCAGACGTTTGGCCAAATGACGGCTAGAAGCAACCCGTCACCCGTGTCTCATTTTCTGAACCCGGAAAACTGAAATTATGCTCTCCAGGTTCGGAATCCGCGGCAGGGATAAAATAAGTGCAATTATAGAAGGCCCACTGACTGGCCTCAGACTGGTCCCAAGCTCACCTGGCACCCAACAAGGACCGTGTCCCCTTTGGTGTTTTTCGACCTTGGACAGTACGAGTTGAGCCACTGCTGGCAAAATGACCAAGCTCCTCCAGGATGCGCTGGACGCAAGCGCCTCAAACGCGCAGCTGCTCCTCAGCAGCGCAGTGATCTTGGCAAGTGAGGCACACAGGGCCCAGGGGTCACGGTGCTGCTCAATGATCTGAAAAATCAACAGAGATGCGCCTGATCCTAACCCGCATCCTCTTCGATTTTGACATGGAGCTCGCCAACGGCAGCCATGATTGGATCGGACGCCAGAGGACATTTCCTCTATGGAACAAACAGGCTACCACTCAATGTGTATCTCACTCCGGTCAAAAGGGATTAGAGGGAAGCTGAATGGGGGCCCGTAAAATGTGTTTTAATATGTAATTGAATCAGATCTGCCGTCACTTCAAAACTCCTCCAAGCTCTGCTGTCTGGCCCCATCGACGCGTCCCCTTCCTTCCCCATCCCGCCTTCAACAACCTCTTGAACTCTCAATAACCCAACCTTTAAGCAACCACGCAGGACTGGTCGCATTCCCCAGCCTCAGACATGTCCACGTAGCGAGTGGAGTACACGGTGCTGGTAATCCCAGTGCTAGTGCTGTCAACATCCTCGACCGAAGGCGGGCTGGTCACAGTCGGCTCCGCGGGCTCGGACTCCTCGGCGTCGGTGCCAGTGTTGGAGTCGTCGGTGGGTTCCTCCGTTTCGGCCGAGGTGGTAGCAGTGGCAGACTTGGAGGCCGGCGGCAGCGCAGCGCACGAAGGCGACACGGTGACGGTGGCCGTCTCAGTCACGGTGACGGCTTCGCAGGTTTCCGGGCTTGGGCTATCGGGGGGCAAAATGGGGCCCGTACCCGAGCAGGCGCCATCACGGACGGAGAACTTGGAAGTCTGGGCGTGGATGATGAAGACGTTGGTGCCGTTGATGGCGTTGCTGTGGGGACTTATTAGCAACTCTTGGGTCCTCGACAGGAAATAGGGCGCGGATTAGAACTCACAACTGGTAGCCCCAGGACGTGTTGACATCACAAGGCACAGTCACCTCGTACTCGCCGTCGGACGTCTGGACATCCGAGGCGACCTGGGTGTAGAAGGGGGGCCAGTCAACAAAGTTGACCAGGAAGAGGCTGAAGGTGGTGGGATCAGTGTCGACGCTGCCCCACTTGACTGAGACAGTCTCCCCCTTTTTCAGGGTCGAGTTGGTGGCCGGCGTGGTAAACTGAATGGCAGAAACGAGCGGCGCCGCGAGGGCGAAAAGAGACAGAACACGCATTTTGTTGGGCGGTGGCGGCGAACAGATAAAAGAGTGACTGCGGCCAAAGCTTGTTGCTAATGAATGTAAAAATTGGACAGAAAGAACGAGGATGTTGGGGGGAAAGAAACGGCGCCAAAGGGTTGGCGGGAATCCAAGGGTCTTTTGTAAATACGAAAAGACTCCATTTTCAAGGCTTAACTCAACCGGGGATGCTCCACCATTTCGGCTAGGATCATGCTTGTCAAACTTTTGATACGACCACGCTAGCCCGGAACGCTCCCCAGGACCCCAGGAGATTTGCCTTGCAACCAATCTCGCCGAGCTAACCAATATTCCAGCATGTCTCATTTGCGATGTGGATGGGGCCCCTGCAATGTGACAAAAATAGGCACAGGGCGTGACAGAGGCGTTCGAAGCACCTTTGAAGCACACACTCCCGCCGAGGACGATCCGGTAACCGGCCGGATCTACATACAGAATACAGATAGGTAAGCGAACTGATCGTCGACCCTTTGAACACAAGAGGTTCACTCTAGAGAAAGATGTTCTCTCTGTCGGGTTCCAGGAACTTAACCAGAGCAACCGGCCAAGAGGCCGAATTGACAGTGGCGGGGCGGAGACGGGGCAATGCATAACTAAACCAACAAAACATTATTATGGTTTAACCACAAAGTAAGTGATCATGACCCAGCATCGCGACACTCGCTGAGGGAAACATGGTGGTCCTTAGCAAGTCCATTGAAGCTAAAGTTTCGCAGTGGCTCAGGTGTAGATACCTGGTATGTACCCTACCTAAGGTACCCAGTCTCTACTAACTCTCTCAATACAGCACGAGGAGTTGCTTTTTGCAAATTCTCGGCAGCAGTCCAAGAGATGTCAAACAGAGTAAAAAGTAGATCATTCGATACTACTCAGATTCAATTGTAGGGAATAGAAGTAACTAAAGTACACAAAGCTAGAGGGGTATTAGGCCAGTTGTGCGAGCTTCGTGTTGGTGGTTGGACACTTGGCCGGAAGATGATAAGTGTGACTTGAAAGTCCAGTTTTTTTTATCTCAGAATATGATAGTTAATACTGCTTCAACTTTGTGCCATGAAGGAGTAGCCTAGTGCCCGGCTTCTTTGGATTGATACATTGACACACTCGAATGTCCGATGTCACACAAGTCCACGAACTGCATTAACGGGACGCATAACCCGCATCCGATGTCGCTATACCTACGGCATGAGCTACTTACATACAAGCCTGTCGAGATAACAGCCAAGCTATGCCTTGACCTGCTGTCTTCCATTCAAGACCGTATCGTGAACCAAAAGGTACCATGAATACAATCTATATCCGCCCAGGCCGCCCAACTATCTGTCAACCCCCCCATCAGTTCTGAATCTTGAATGAGGTGGTTCCACCAAACGGTATTGGCCAGACACGCCGCTACGGACGTCCGGTGTCGCGGCTGCCCCAAACCTTCCAGGTCGCAAGCATCGGGATCTCCCCAAGAAGCTCACCTCTTCTTCTTTGAGTTCCATATTACTGGTACCTATCTTATATACCCAACGAGACGCACCCCTCATCCACTCTCCGCCTCTGACACCCTCACCCCTCAACCCAGCAGTGTCCGCATCACCCCTCCCTCGAAAATGCGCCTCCGAACCCTCCACGACCTCGACAAAACAGAAGGCACCGTCCAACTACGCCATGCCTCCTCCCCTACCAACACCACCACCACCAGCAGCACCCTCCTCCTCTTCCCCACCCCCTCCCCAACCGACCCAAACGACCCGCTCCGCTGGCCCAGCCGCAAGAAACACACGGCCTTCCTCTCCGTCTGCGCCTTCACCTTCCTAACCAACTACGGCATCGGCGGGCTAGCACCAGCCTTTTACCTCCTCTCGCAAGAGTTTGACCGGACCATGGCCCAGACGAGCGACCTGCTGCTGTGGCCGATCCTGGTGCTGGGCGTGTTCAATTTCCTGTGGGTGCCGGTGGCCAACTACGCGGGCAAGCGGCCAGTGTTTGTGTTTTGCTCCGGCCTGTTGTGCGCGAGCTTCCTCTGGGGCGCGCTGGCGCGCTCGTTTGACTCGCTGCTGTGGTCCAACGTGGTGGCGGCGTTTGCCGGGGCGTCGACCGAGGCGCTGGGGGCGAGCGTGGTGAATGATTTGTATTTTTTGCATGAGAGGGGCGCCAAGATGGGGGTGTATATGAACTTTATCTCGGGCGGGAATACGCTCGGGCCGTTGGTGTGTGGGTTTGTGATTACGGGGTTGAGTTGGCGGTGGCATAAGTGGATTGCGGTTATCTTGACGGGCATCAACTTTGTGATGGTGGTGTTGTTTGTGCCCGAGACGAGGTATTATCGGGATGAGAGCGAGGGCGGGCGGAGCGAGGGGTCAGAGGTGGTCTCGGCACCTTCCACCGGGACTGGTGACGGCGGCACGAATGCTGAGAAAACAGGTCCCGCCGTTGCAGAAGGCGATGGAGCACGAAACTTGCCGTCGACAACACCAAAGAAGACGTGGATCCAGGAGCTCAGCTTGTCGTCGGGGGTGGCACCGGACACGAACCTGCTCAAGTTGTTTGTCCGGCCGCTGCCCATGTTCGGCTACCCCTGCGTCGTCTACTCGTTCCTTGGATACGCTGTGTCGCTCGTCCTGACGGTATCGGTCAACATCCTGAACCCGTTCGTTCTCCAAGCGCCGCCATACAGCTGGTCGCCCATGATCAACGGGCTGATCAACATCCCAGGGTTCATCGGTAATGTTGCGGGCAGCTACGCCGGGGGCTGGCTGGTGGACGTGTTCTGCGACTGGAGGGCTCGACGCAACAAGGGGGTGTTCGAGCCCGAAAACCGGCTCTACCTGTGTGTTCTGCCACTGCTCATCACCGGGGCGGGGTGCGTCCTATTCGGCTACGGCGTGGAGAGGACGCTGCACTGGACGAGCCTCTTCTTTGGGTACGGCATGATCTCGTTCGCTTTGACGGCAGTTCCCACCATCACCATGGCATATGTCTCTGACTGTGTCCTACCTGTAAATTCGGATGCACTGATGCTGGTTAATGGTGAGTTCTCCCTTGTCTCACTTTTTATGCCTCTGGCTGATTGGTTCCAGGCTCCAAGAACATCGTTGCTTTTAGCTTTCTCTACGGTGTCGTGCCATGGGTCGAGGAGGTCGGATATGTTGACTGCTTTGGCACACAGGCCGGCATATTTGTTGCCGTCATTGCCTTGGGGATGGCCGTGTTGATTCCTTTCGGTGAACGGATTCGGCATGTTCAGGCCCGATGGCGCATCATTCTGTAACTAAGGACCTATTGGTTAATTCCTTAAAAATTCGAGAGATGTTCGTTTAATTGCGTGGCGTCAGTGGGCGAATCGTGAGCTTGATGTGAAAGTTGGGAAAGAGTTGGACCCAAGTGGGGCGGCCCACGAAAGGCTGACAGCATGGTTCAGCAAGCGACAGGGGCCCCGGTGAAGTGACCTCGATTTCACCAATGGAATGCGGTTCGCCGCGTCGCGAGGCTGTGATGGAGGGGCAACTTTTCCCCAAATTTCCCAGCCGAACAATTGAACTTCAAACTTCATCCCACCCGCCGAAGAACGAATTCACCCACCGCGTCCACTCAACATTGTCCAGATCTCGACCAGTGTTTACAGCATTCACAGCAAACAACCCCCCGATAGCACTGCCACGATTATAGCCTCCGGCGCAAGCAAACCGCCCTTTTCAATCGCCGTCTCGCAGTCTCGAGTCATGGCGAGCGACGACTTGGCGGATGACTCCGTCAAGCGCCAGATCCTCAAAGATACACTCTATGACGAGATCAAGCAACATGGCTCCGAAACCCGCCTCTTCTCGCAAAAAGACCTCCTCGACCTCAACATCATCCCCAACAACAATGTCCTGCTCCTCGTCCGCATCGTCCAGGGGCTTTGCGACGACAAGCTCCTGGTCGGCACAACAAATCACCATGCCGGGCTAGCATGGCGATGGCGCAGCAGGGAGGAGGCAAAGAAGTGAGCCTTTCACCACCGTCCCCTTTACCCGAACAGGCATGCTAATCACTGTTCACAGGTACACGTCCCTGCCGAACGACGAGACGGTCATGGTGTACTCGATAATCGACGAGGCCGGCGCCGACGGCATCTGGAACCGGACGATCAAGAACAAGCTCAACATGCACGAGGCCGTGGTCAAGAACTGCATCAAGTTCCTCGAAACCAAGGGTTATATTGCGAGCATGAAAAATGTCGAACACCCGAACAAAAAGATGTACATCAAAGCCACCCTCCGACCCTCCGAACGCGCGACCGGCGGCCCCTGGTTCACCGAGGGCGAGCTCGACACAGCCTTCATCTCCGAGCTCGAGGGCATCGTATTCGAGTACATCAAGACGAAAAGCTCGTACCGGGGGTCCCATCCCCCACCAGGCGGAGCCGCATCCTCCTCAGCAGGCACGACCAAACTCCCCAAACGCGGCACTGTCACCGGAGGCGACACCATGGCCCGGGGCATGAAACGCGCGGCCACCGAAATCTCCACCGACGACACCTCCGCGGCGTCAACACGAGGCAACAGCACCACCACCACCACCACGACCAACAGCAAAGCCCGCGCCGTCTTTTTGCCCATGCCCGCGGGCTACAAGCACTACCCGACCGTGGCCGAGATGGCCAAGTTCATCCACGACACGGGCATCACCAACAACACGACGCTGGGCGAGGCCGACATCCAGCAGCTCGTCGACGTGCTGACGTACGACGGGCTGATCGAGCCGGTGCGCGTGGGCCGGCGGTGCGGGTACCGCGTGACGCGCGCCATGAAGCAGGACACGGTGCCCTTCCACCGGCGCCAAAAGGAGCGCGAGGAGGGGATCGGCCTGGACCTGCCGCTCGTGCCCGGGGCCGAGCCGCTCAGCAACGGCCTGACCGAGGCGCCCTGCGGCGGGTGTCCCGTGTTTGAGCTGTGCGAGGAAGGGGGCCCGGTGAGTCCGAGCAACTGTGTCTACTTTTTGCGGTGGTTGGAGCTGGAAGATTTGCCAAAGGCCGTGGCGCCGAATGTGGCGCTTCCGCCATAGGTGGAAGGGGGGATATGTAGGTATCTTTGACTCTGGTGGAGAATATACCCCTATTTTTGGCTCAATTGAGTTTACGTTTGGGCTGCCGCCTCATTTCTAGACCACGGAATGCTTCAATGCTGCGTCCCCATCCTTTGATCTCAAATTCTCTGGGAGCTAATTGAGGGATATCACATGGCAATTGTTCGGAGAGACAAGTGAGGTAGTGCACAAGGCACGGCAACAGAGTGCTTCTGAATTTCTTCAACTATCAAAGCCAGCCCATTCGAGGCCGCCTAGAATTACCAAATAATCATCGCTCTCATGTTTGAACTCGCGAACTTGATGGCCCGCTTAATTAAGCCGGGGACTCGCCGCAGTCAACGATGGTGGGCCTCTTGCCATACTCCGCGAGGATCTCGCCCGTCTTGTCGTGGCCGGTGAGCTCCAGAGACTTGACAACCCTCATGGACTCCTCGTCAGCAACCTCGCCGAAAACGACGTGGCGGCCATCGAGCCACGAGGTCACGACGGTGGTGATGAAGAACTGGGAGCCGTTGCTGTAACGCAAGAAAACAGATCAGCTTAGGGCTCATTCGTCTTATTGGCGACGTTGGGAACGCTGAGCCATCTTACGTGTTCTTGCCGGCGTTGGCCATGGACAGCAGACCGGGCTTGGTGTGCTTCAACTGGAAGTTCTCATCGGCAAACTTCTCGCCGTAGATGGACTTGCCGCCGGTGCCCTGTGACGGTTAGCCTCGCTGCCCGACGCCACCACCGGACATCCTAGAGATTCTTACGTTGCCGCGGGTAAAGTCACCGCCCTGAAGCATGAAGTTCGGGATGATGCGGTGGAAGCTGGAGCCCTTGTAGCCAAAGCCTGGCGCGTGGGTGCACAGATCCTTGAAGTTCTTGGTGGTCTTGGGAACGACGTCGTCGTAGAGAGTGAAGTTGATGCGGCCCTGCTGCTCTGTATCGCGAATTAGCTAATGACCAAAGAAGAAGCCTGCGGATTGATTTGATGTGAAGTTCAAGATAATTTCATTGCGGGGTCCGATAAAAAGCCAGTGAGGAACGGCGAGCTGTAGATCCCGCTTCTCGTAGCCCGCTCCCGCCAAGCCACAGCGAAACTCCAGGATAGCAGCTGCAAAAACCAGCGAAGGAAAACGCCCAATCGGAACCAGGACAGTGAATGGGGGAATATGACCAAAGCTACTTACCCTTCACCTCCCCGGTGGGCTTGTAGTTGTCATCCACAACGGGACCAACCCATTCGAGGTCCATGTAGCTAGAGTAGGGTGAGTAGAGCTTCAGTATGGAGCAGAATAGGGTGTGCCACCTACACCTTAGACATGTCGGCGGTAGATGCAGAGAAAGCTCTGGCAGTTGTTCTGGTGATGGATTGGAGAGCGGGCGAGCAGGTCGAAGTGAATTGACCGGATGGAAGATTATGAAGAAGGGAAGAAGGTCGGACGAGAGCAGAGCAATGGCGGGGTAGGAGGGGTCGAAACATTTTCGGCTCTGAAGCATGGAAGTGGGTTAGCGCTGTGTATAGCGAATCAAAGAACGGGACGTGGGTGTGTGGGACGAGGGGACGTGGAGGGAACGGGTCAGCGTCCCCTTCACGTGACAAGTGAGGGGCTGTTGCCCAAGATCGAAAGGATCGATGGCTGTGAAGAGGAGTATGTAAACGGAGGAGCTTCCATCCATCCTTGTTCGGGGTTGCCTGTTTGCAAACTGGAAAAGTCAAGGAGCTCGGCAATGTCAGAACGGAGGTCGCCAACTACCAACACCGTGCACCGACTTCGGTGAGCAGTTGTATGTTTTCGCCAGGATGGGCAAACACCAGGGAACGACACCAGGCCGAGGGCACGATCTGTGTTCTGCCCTTCTGTCGTCGACGTAGGTACCACGGAAGCCCGGCTTGCCAGATGCCCTGGCCCCAGCATAATCGCGAGCGTGATAGATGCATGGAGCGCATGGAGCGGGACCAAAGCGGGACTTGTCCCTGATGCCCATTGGTGCAGATTGTGCCGGCTCTGACTTTGCAGCTAGAGGGTGTGGTGATTCGTGAAATGGGTTGGAAAAATGCTCAGCTCATCCACGAGCAGCCCTCCAGGAATCAGCCGGAGTTGGCCGAGTGAAGGAGGCAAGGCATGGACGGGCAGCCATTGGCAGCTTTTGGACCCAGTCCATGCCGGGGCTCTTCAAGACAGTGGGAGAACGTGATTCAGGGCAGCTCTCGGAGGGAACAATGGAGCCGCGTCTAGGGAGGGTAGGAAATGGAAGATGGGAATGTCAACAAACACAAGTGGAAATACGCACCGTTTGATGGGACTGAGTCCTCTGGGTGGGAGAATAATACAGGTTAAAGTACAAAGGTGAATTGAAGAGTGATGACGATGAAATGGGAGAGTTGAGAGAGACCGACCGCCAAATTGATTTTTGTTTTGCTGTTGATCAAAGCTCGAGCTTCAAAGCACGGACTGGATTGGACGCCTTAAAGCCTGAGGCAGCAACCCCAAAAGCAAGGCTCCACTCCTGCCGCCCTCCTTACGGGGGCGGTTTGGCAGTGGCTGAAATCGCAAGGTGTCGCTGCTGCCCATCCTCCATCTAACTAACGATTGCAAATCGGCAACTTGCAAGTCGCAAATTCGTCGCAAATTCGTCGCAACTATCTCCCGCCTTCCAAGCCTTCGGCACATTCTGCTTCCCATTTCGCGAGGGCTTTGGCCACGACACTTCTAGACGATGGATTTAAGCAACATCAAGAAGCAGGTGTCGAACCTGACGCTCTACGACCTCAAGGCCGGCGTGCGGAAGATGCAAAATGGTGGGTTGCGTGCCATGGCAACCGTGGCTCTATTTGTCCATGCTGACTTTCCGTGGTAGCTGTCATGAACTTCACCGAGATCGAGGCAAAGGTGCGCAGGCCTTGAGACCATGGAGGGGCGACCCCGACAACCTAACTTACACCGTCTAGGTTCGCGAAGCCACGAACAATGAGCCGTGGGGCGCATCATCGACCCAGATGCAAGAGATCGCTGATGCCACTTTCAACTAGTATGTGCCCTACCAACGGATTCATGCAGCGAGGACCGACCTGACAAATATTCCTCTTCAGCCAAACCCTGAACGAGATCATGCCCCTGATCTACCGGCGCTTTACGGAAAAGTCGGCCGAGGAGTGGCGGCAAATCTACAAGGCACTCCAATTGCTGGAGTACCTGATCAAGCACGGCTCCGAACGCGTCATTGACGATGCCCGATCCCATATTACGCTTCTCAAGATGCTGCGCCAATTCCACTACATCGACCCGAACGGCAAGGATCAGGGTGTGAATGTCCGGCACCGTGCCAAGGAACTGGCCGAGCTTCTCGGTGACGTGGAGCGAATCCGATCGGAACGCAAAAAGGCACGCACCAACAAGGGGAAGTTCACCAGTATGCAGAGCACTGGTGGCCTGGGCAGCTCAAGCCGTTATGGCGGGTTCGGGAGTGACTCTGGCCACGGCGGTGGCAGCAGTTCCACATACGGCGGTTATTCCGGCGGGGTGTACGGCGATGGAGGCGGCTTCGGAGGCCAATCCGACGATTACCGTGCCACCCAGTCCCGGGGCGACAAGTTCGAGGAATATGACGAGTTTGACGAAGGGGAGCGACCCGCTGCCTCGGCGAGCGCCTCAGGGAGCGCCTCAAAGGCGACGCGGGATACATCCTCGCGGGTGGGGGTGAAACGGACCACAGAGCCACCGAAGAAGAAAGAACCGGAGGTGGATCTCTTCGACTTCGACGAGCCCGCTGCTCCGGCCAAAGCTTCTGGGCTGGCATCGCTCGGTAGTGGCGCTAACGACGACGACGAGTTTGACGATTTCCAATCCGCAACCCCGGCCGCGCCACCAGCAGCGCCCCAAGCTTCGCTCACCGGGTCTCTGCCGGCACCTATCATGGCAGCTGCACCTAACATGCCCTTGGCAGCGCCCCAACCCGTGTCTGCGCCTCAGCAAGCGAACCTCAGCGGTATGGTCGCCATGTCGTCCATTTCCCCACCACCAAGCTCCACTGCTAGTCCAGCCAATTTCTCGGCCTTCTCCACACCACTCACTGCGAGCACGCTCTCCCCGGCTGCGCAGGCGCCCAAGCCTCCTGGGTATCAGGCATCTGGGCCCAATTACTTTTCCTCGGTGCAAGCTATCACTGCCCAACAGCCTGCGGCCTCATCTACTCTGGGCGGAGCTAAACCTGCCAGCGGCCCGGCGGCCGCGAAACCAGCTGCGGGTGGGGACGCATTTGGTGCCCTGTGGTCCAGTGCGAGCGTCGGGATCAAAAAGAATACACAGGCCGGGCCTGGCCCGGCCATGGGTCAACTCGCCAGGGAGAAGAGCAGTGCTGGCATCTGGGGCGCCCCTACATCGTCGACGGCGAGCAACCCCGCGAGCGGCAGCAAGCCTCTCGGCAATGGACTGGATGACTTGCTCGGCTAGCTTTTCTTCATTTTTCCGGGGACGGTAGTATGTTCAGACAAGATCCGTTCCTACAACCTGGGCGGGGGAGGATAGCGGCAGCACTCTCGTTGCCCTTTTGAGTCAGAGACGTTAGGCAGACATGTTGGAGTAGAGGCGTATAAAACCGAGGAATATTAACGTTTTCCGATTTCCCCAACTCCTGCTTTGCCGGGCTCGAGTTTCCGGCCGCGACCCCTCGTGCCGCAAGAGCGCCGCAGACCGGCCCTCGAGACCACGGGGACCGAGGAGTCGGGCCGACGATTTGGGGCGGCAGCCATTCGCCAGCGGATGCTTCCAGTTTATCTAAACACCCACCTGCAGGTTTTCGGGTTTTCCCATTGTCTGCGGCGGAGTATGCATGCATTTTGATACATTGACAGCATACGGTCAATGTCCCTTGCATGTGGTTGCATTTCGTTGATCCTCCGCTGTCCTTGATTTCGATGTCAGCGGGCAGCTGCTTATTTCACCATCTTCCAATCATTCACCGCCCGCGTTCTACACGCTCGGATTGTATGTCCGACACTTGGCCGCCACCCCCGGCACGCGATCGACCGGCCCCGGCCCCATCTCTTGCATGCCCCACTCCTCCGGCCGGGCTTCCGGCCCCACTTTCTCCGCGTTGCGACCCTAGGTAAGGCCGGACCCGCAGCCCCTGGACGCTCAAAACACTGCATATCGCACGTTTCGTCCAATGTTGGCGAGAATTCAACGTGGCACATTCAACGTCGTCTGATGTTGTACAGTACTGTGTCGCGAGTAGTTCATGTCACATGCCGTCTGATCAACATGGTCTGTGGTATCACCCTCAGGCCAGGCCCGTGTCGGAACCACCGAGAATTCCTGATATTTCCATCATGTGCTGTGTCTGATCACCGCTAAACAAGTTTGACTTTCCAAGATATCGCCTCCTGTCAGCCTTTTCTACCCAACAACCCCTCCAATCTATTCTTTCTCTTTTCGAAACCAGAACAAATTCGAAACCCATCACAGAACACGAGTAGACACACACACACACACACCTACGTACAATCTCACTGGAACTCCCTGAACAACCTATCCCTCGCTGGAGTCGGAATCCATCCACCATGCCGACCGTCGTGCGCGACACCCTCTCCCTCCGCCCACAAGGCTTTTACGCCTATGCCTTCCTCGCCGCGCGCATAGCCCAGATCATATCTCTCGGTGTCATCACCGGCATAGCAGGCCGTATGTAACAGTCTAATTCCCCTGAGAAAGAAAAGAAAACCATCGCTGACATCACCGGTCCCAGATTTCATCTTCATCACCACCCGCGGCACCCAACAGAAGGACCCAGCCGCAACCCTTATCGCTCTACTCATCCTTGTAAGCCAGCCCCCAACCTCCAACCAGACAGACAGACAAAGAAACCAAAAAAAAAACTGACCCTCGTTACCACAGTCGAGCGCAGCCCTTCTATGGTCCCTCCTCTCCTGGACAGGCTACTCCCGCCGCTACCTCCCCTACGCCGCGACCTGCTGCGCAGACCTGGTGTTTGCCGTGCCCCTGGTCATCCTCACCATCGTGCTGGGCCTGCCGCTCGCCGACGTGCAGTGCGGCGCGGTGGCGCCCAATGCCAAGTTTGAGATTGTGGCGCCGCCCGGCAGCTCGTTCGGCAAGATTGCGTTCGCCACCGACGGCAGGACCGCGTGCGTCCAGCTGCTGGCGGTGTGGGGGCTGTTGATTGCCGTGTGCGTGTTGTTTGTGGCGAGCGCGCTGTCGGTTGGGTTCTTGGACCTCGGGGAGAGGCAGCTGAGGAAGGCGATTTTTGCCGTTAGGGAAGAGTCCGGAGGAGGGGGTGATGGGTTGTATTATGCCCAGGGGGGGAATGGGTCTGGGGGTAGGAGGTTTGCGCCTACGCCAGCGACCCAGCCGGGGGGTGCTTGGGGTGCGGGTAGAGACGGGAGGCAGGAGGTGGACGAGTACAACAACTTCGCGGTACCTCCTAGGCCGAGCGTTGCGGAGGACCGCCTGAACCTCAACTGGCCGATTACGGTAGCCCCCGCGAGGAACAGGGCGGTCGCAGGAGGGATGGTTTATGATGAGCAGCTTGGTCAGCCGGCGGCGGCGAGGATGCCCCCGCCGCGCCCGGACGATGCGTTCGGACTTCCGAGCCAACGACGCTTGGCCTAGGGATTCGGGGCGCCTGGTCGAAGAGGAGTGGACAGCCCCCAGATGGCGGCGGCCGTGAATCCGCACGGGGCACAAAACGCGGAGACGGGGAGTGGTTCGAGGGGCGTCACCCCTTCCAATGAGAGCAACAGGGGCGACTCGGACAGCAACAACGGTGTGATCCCCGTTGCCTCGCTGCCCTCTCAATCCGCCTCTTTCGGCAAGGCGCCGAGGACATATCAGCAAAAGGAAAAGCCGAGCGACAATAAGCGGGAAGATTGGATGGGTGCGACACCAACGACTTCATGGCCAAAGCGTGGATCCGGGAACGTGCCGGGCACACCGTCGCGCGGATTTAATGAATCGAGCAGCCCACACGACTCCTTGATGCCGAAACCGCTAGCTGTTGGGCAAAGTAGAAAGTCGTCTAGGCAAAAGGCGAAGGAGGATTCGACGGAGAGCGGTTGGTGGGGAGCGCTGGCGAGCGTGATTTACAGACCACAGGAGGCGTATGATCCTTCCAATGTTGTTTGATGTTCGGAGAACGCGGAGAGTAATGAATAGGAGCAACAGCAGCGTGGGACTGCGGGCTGGGGTGAGAGTAGCGTCAGTATACATTTTAAAGCGTTCTTTTCGTACAATATTATATTCACCTGGCTTGGTTGTGCTTAAGGTACATACCTACGAAGCTTTGCGTGATGAGTCTTATGTCAGGCCTCAATATCGTCTGAGTGTATCGGCCTCGCCCGCTTAAGCTCATATCAACAAAGCCGGCTGGCCCAAGCAGTTGAGACATGCCGCGATGTCCCACTGGTCCTGGTTCCCGTCTGCACGGAGTTTCCAAACCTTTTCCATAATGGCAAATCCCTGCGTGGTGGCTCCGAACACCCTCAGAGGGCCCATGCCTGCGAACATGTCGCGAAATATTTGTTCCTGGTCAGGGGCCGCGAGACAGCCAGTGACGGTAAATGGCCACACAAGCGTCCGCAGGCAGTCGTGGGTAGGAAGGCTCAGCAACATCTCGATCGTTTGTGTGACAGAGACCCGTATCTCTGGACTTGACGGCTGCCACCCAGATACGACTATATTGAGATAGGAAATGGTGGCGTGCGCCCATATGCGAGTGTTCAGGGCGGTTCCATGCATGGTTGTCGGCGAGAAGCTACCGGCAAAATATTGGAGGAGGTGTTGGGGTCCATCCACTGAACCTGATCCGTCTTGTTCGGCACAAGCCTCTTCAAACTCCTGGAATGACAGGCGGATACGTTGTTCTATGGCCGATGCGCGGGCAACGAGCTCGGCCACGGAAAGCGACCCTAACCGCTTCATCTCCTTCTTCCAGGAGTCAAGGGCGGCTATCTCCCCAATGGAAATGATGACCCAGTTCTCCACACCAACAACCCCTACAAGATTGATATGGGGTATGGTGTGCTCCTTTTCACTGTCCGGTAAGTGCTTCCTAGCTTCTTCATCAAGAGACTGGAGTAGATGCTGGCGCCACTGCTGAAGTCGTGGGGGTTGCTGTAGCGCGGTACTGGCAAGCGTATCGAGGAAGAGGAGATGGGCGGCGAAGAAGCGCAGTATGGCTTGGTCCGATCCCCACGGGTGGTTCTTTGGGGTCCAGGCGAAGGGCCTTGAACCCAATTGAAGGAGTACTATCATGAAACAAGTGTGGCCGCTCTCTGTAATCGCATGGTGTTTCATGATCTCATTGAAGAGCTCCGTTGCAGCGCCCAGATGCATCGTCCAGTTGGCAGGCTTTGCAATAGCGACATCGCACGTCATCAGCTGAATGATGCTCGCCATAACACGGTTCGCGTCGGCGAGGTTGCCCTTCACGCCTCGGGTAATAATGTCCTGCATTTCGCGCTGTAGCCAACGGAGTGCTAACCCTTGCTGCTCGTGGAGGGTTTCCAGGTTATGCGTACGACACTGCGAAGGTGCGTCTCTGGTAAGTCCGAGAACGATGGCGTAAAAGTATCCAGCGAGACTGAGGGCAGAGTGAAATAAGGCCTTGTTTTTGGTCAGAAGCACCAGGAGCCAGCCGCGTCCGACATCCGCAAACGAGGGCCGATAGAAGGGAAACAGGAAGGGGAAGACATAGTCCAGATACATCATGGTAGAGTGCGCCTCCGCTTCTTGAGACAACTTGGCCTGGGCGTTGAGCAGCGGCAAACCGAATCCGCCGCCGGAGTGCTCATCTGGAGAAAGTGCCGGTAGCGACGAATCGGTCACGGCGCCATCAAGTCCAGACGTCGGCGTGGAATTCTTTGTTCCGGCGGAGGACGTTGATGAATCCACCGTGTCGACGGACATGGGGGCGGCATTTATCAGGTCCCGAGACGCTACGGTGTCGCTGTCGTCGGTGAGAGAGGCGTCGAGGGACTCGAGCCTGACCTCGAGGCCTTGGAGGTAACGGCGCTCTCGTCGGTGGGTGGCCTTCCTTTTAACTTGCTTCTTGAGCCAGGCAACCTTTTGCTTCTGTTTCTCGGCGCCATCCATCCATTCAGGCTTGTCTTCGCCGTAGAGGCAGTCGATTTCGAGGGCAAGGCAGCCTTTGCAGAGCGGCCGTTCTTCGTCGCATTTCTTGCGCCGAAGCCGGCATGTCCAGCAGCCGCCAGAACTTCGTGGTTTTGTCGCCATGGGGGTGGGAAACGGTCAATGTCAACTGTGGTTCAAAATAAGGTGCGAGCCTTTCTTTTTTTTTGGGACTGAAATCAAGACCGAATGACCAAGTTTGAGGAATGCGCTGCTTGAGTGAGAGCGGGAAGGCGAAGTTGGCGCTGGTGGAGTTCCGTTCTGGAAGGACGGAGTTGGCCGCCATTTGTCAGCGACACCATCCTGGATGTACATCCTCCCTACTTCACTGACAATCGAACTGAGAGAATAGAACGCAGGATTCTAACATTACTTTGGAGACTTGGAGTTAAGCAACTACGCTGTGTATCATATTGCGCCATAGCAACAATCGTTGCGTCGGCAAACCGGCGCTCATCCATCATACTCGTAACACATGAACCTGCAAAGCACCCAACATACCTCATACAGCGACTGGAATACACCATCAAGCCTTTGTCTCGCCCGCCTGTTTGGCCTTCACCCCCAAGGCCCGATAAGCCCACAACTCTTGTGGTTGGCCGGCGGCGTCGCATGAAGCAAACCTCCACCACCCAGAGTGCCAGGCGCCTGCAAGGTTGATTAGCCCCCACCTGATGGGCGCAGGCATTGGCGGCCAGTTTGCCCACATGCCGTCCTCGACGGTGCGGTCGAGGTTGAGCAGGAAGAATGGAACGACGTCGGTTACGCCAGCCTTGGTCACGGTGCTCTTGCCCCACGCCTTGAACGTGGCCGCTGCCGCCTCATTCTCAGGTGTCCCTTGCTTCGGCGCGTTCGGATGTTCGGAGAATTTGGAGATGGTCGCAATCTCGCTGTGGAAGTGCTGCTCGAAGGGTTGTTGGAAAGACTCCATGATGCGGAGAAGCTCGTCGCCTGCAAATTCGGCAGGGGTTTTGAGGTTGACAAGGTACTTTTCGAAGTCGGCAAGGCCGGCGAGGAAGGACTCTGCAGATGACGAAATATGTCAGTGGCGGGCTGTGGGAAGGTTGAAGTGCGATACGCCAATGACGACTGACCATGCTCTTTGTGTGTCTCTCCAAATACCGTCTTGTCCTCGAGTAGCTCCTCGATCTTGGTGAACAGGGTATCCTCCTCGTCGTCATGGTGCGACTTGACGAACTTGAACCAGGTGAGGCAGTAGCCAACAAAGTCCGCCTTGTCTTGGTCAAGGACGATCGGGGCCTGGTGATAGATGGAGTTGTAGCCGCGGAGGATCGAGTTGTCTAACCTTCCCTATTAGTCCACCTCTTGAGAAGTTTGTCGGGCGGTCCCGGAGCTCCATTGTGTCTCGGGGGCTTCCATTGGACGGAGAGGAGGGGAGACGTACGCAGCAAGGCCATGTGTGTCGCTCCCGACGTAAAGATATCGGTCTGTAAAGGACATCCGTCAGCATTCGTGAAGCAGGCAAGCGAGTGTTCTGCTTGCTGCTACCTTCTTGGTTTGGAACTGGGGCGTTGCGACGAGCTTCAACGGGCCGTCAGCCCAGGCTTTCGCGGGTGTTACCGAAGTCATCATGAACGGTGCGCGGGTGAGCATAAACCCCAAAACCATGAACGGGATGGCGAGAATGAATCTCGTCCTGAGGTTTTCCATGGCGCAAGTAGAGAGGTGGGACGAGACTGCGCAAGCTCGCAATCCAGTGTCGTATGATGCGAGGCAGCTTGTGATGAGACGGAAGCTCCTGCTGGAAGCTCGAGTTGGGCAGGTGGGGGCCCCACTGCTGATAAAAGCCTCGTATCTCATTGGTCCGTCTGTGCACGACGGCCCACGAAATCTTTTGTCGATCAGACCCTCCCTCGCCTCCGTGCCTCTCGCGCCTCTCCCTCCCCACTTCTTCCAGATGCCCCTCGATCGATTTGGCCAACGTTTTGGGGACGGAAACGTGCGTATCGGGCTACCTACTTTATTCTGTCAATTCATTTTTTTGCAGGGACAGATCCAAACTTCAAAGAAATTTACCTTCTGAACCTTCAAACCAATACCACGCGTACGCAACAGCGAGACGGCGGCAGGGTTCACCCCACAAGGGCCGAGCCGCTTGGCATGCGCCGGCAACTGATGGGACGGTCCCGGGATCGGATGAGGAGACCCGGCTCCTGCACCGCCGTGAATGAGCTAGTGAGGAGCTCAACCTCCCACCTCAGTTAGCCCGAGTGACTCAAACCCGCGGGGCTCAAGCACCGAACCAAACGGAAACTTCTTTCTACGCTTTCTTCATTCAGGCCGCTTTCTGTGCACCCTTTCCCGTGAACGAGTCGACTCCAACTGTCGGGTTTTAGGAGCGAGGTCCGAGAGCTAGCGATGGTCACCGCCAACCCCCGTCTCCGCGTCCGGGAGGCTCGGCTGGCGGACGTCGATGCCATCACGGATATCAACTTCGCCGCTTTTGATGACAATATCATGAACCAGCTGATGTACCCGGGTGGGGTCTCTGCGGACTCCAGGGAAAAATTTGGCTCCAAGGTCTTCCCGCAGCGCACCGCAGAGAGTGAGGCAGAAGGCAGTTCCAAAAAATCACAGGGTTTCCTCTGCGTTGCCGAATATTCGCCCGAGGATAGCCCTTCTGACGGCCCGGGGGAAGTTGTAGCGTTTGCGAAGTGGCAACTGCATCCCGAACCGCGCACCGAGGAGGAATGGAAGGGAGAGGACTTCACCGCCACGGCCGAGATATGCGGCGAGGGTTGCGATGTTGGCGTCGTCAATGCCTTTATTGGCGGAATGACACGCGTCCAACGAGACCATGCCAAAGGCGAAGCAGCGTTGTGTAAGTCATATCCGTGCTCCTACTTGTCATGACGAGTGAGCCTCAGTCAGGCTAACTTGGTGCCCAGATCTCGGCATTATCGCCTGCAGCCCAGCCCGGCAGCGCTTGGGGGCCGGGTCGGCGCTTATGGAGTGGGGTGTCAACCTTGCCGATAGCCTAGGGCTCCCTTGTCGGCTCGAGGCCTCTCCTACGGGCTATGGTCTTTACAAGAAGTTTGGCTACGAGGATGTCGACGTGCTGGATCTCACGGTAACCGAAACCTGGGGCGCGGCAAACACATCCGGGAGTAATTGGGGTGCGAACAACGCTGTCACGCTCGCTGGCCCGGTTCCGGACGGTGTTCTGCGCAGCGTGATTATGAGGAGGCCGCCGAAAAAGACCTGAGTTTTAAGGCTTGTCCAGGATCCAGGTTACGCAGACCGCAGCAGGCAATAAACAATGGGTTGCGCTGTGTGTCACGAAATGTGCGGGTGCACCCTGTGGGCGGCCCGGCCCTCCACTGTTTTAATATTTCCGGGCGCTGCCCAACCGCCGAGGCGAAGCTGCAGGGTGGCACGATACGTTGGGTACATTGGCGATTTCATTGGCAACGGAGCCGCCCACCGTATGCACCGCGTCTCAATGGGGTAACACCGAGTGGCCCCCAAAGGCAGCAACGGCTCAACCGCTTCACCGAACCCTCTGGCAGCCCCTTAGTTTGCTTCAGCTTGTATCTTCACAATCCTCGCAACCAGTTACTTCGAAGGGGGTTGATGCTCTTCAGCCAAGATGGATCCCGTCAGCGCCGCCGCTAATATTATTGCCATCATTCACGGCGCCAACCGACTGATCGCCCTGTGCAAACGGTTTCTTGAAGTGATGCGGGATGCTCCCGGAGACCTCCGCCTCATCCTCGTCGAAGTCTCGACGCTCAAGGCGATTCTAGACGACCTACATTTTCTCGTTTCATGTAACCATGGCCCAACGATTTTGGACACTCTTACCCATGATCAAGGCGCGATCGAGGGGTGTCGAAAAGTTGTCTCGGAGCTGGAAGATCTCTTACCACCGGAATGTCTCCTTGCTACAGATTCTAAGAGGAAAGCTGTCTTGACTGCTCTCAGGTGGATACTAAAGGAATCCAAAGCCAAGGCGCTCCTCGAAGAGCTGAGGCAGTACAAGAGCACCATCGCTTTGGCGCTCACCACCGACTCCTCGTAAGTGATACGCGCCCGCGCCGCCCCTGGCCATGGTTCACAAACTCTGTACCTTGTTAACACGTTTTGTGCCCCTTTATCCTAGCGTGGAAATTAAATGCATCAAGGCGAGCACGGAAAAGATCAAGGCGGACACTGAGAACATCTATGCCGCTCTCACCGGTAGGAATACGCAACATTTGGCACAGACTCGCGCAGGTTGTTGACGTACCCGGTGAAGATGTACAGGAGCAAAATGTCTATAACTGGCTCTACGTCACGGACCCATCCGACCTTCACGAGAAATCCTGCGACACATACGAACCTGGGACGGGGGAGTGGTTATTCCGCTCTCCTGCTTGGGGTTCATGGCTTGAAGAAAAGACCCGTTGCCTCTGGGTTCACGGGATCCCTGGCGCCGGCAAAACCATCTTCGCGTCCCACCTAATCGAAACAGTCCGAGAGCATTGCGAGGATCGGGGATCAAAGTACGCCTGCGTCTACTACTACTGCTACTTTGGCCATTCGCAAGATGAGACAGCCCCATTCCTGAGATGGATCCTGCTCGAACTGTGTCGCCGACTTGGTCGAGTGCCCCTTGCTGTGCACGAGTTGTACCGACGTGGCGGTAAACCCACTTCCCGGACCTTGCTCGCTGCGCTTGAAAACCTGGTTCAGGCGTTCGACAGAGTCTTCATCTTCGTCGATGCCGTGGATGAGAGTCTCGACAGGGAAAACCTACTCCGAGTTCTGGAGGACTTGGCGGGCCATGCACGCTTTAACAACGTCCGCCTACTGGCAACTAGCCGAGAGTATATCGACATCGAGGACACGATGAAGGGGGTTTCAACCCCCATATCGATGCGAAATCCATTACTCGATGAAGATATTGCCCTCTACATTCGGTCGAAGCTCGACACTCACCCCAGACTCAAGCGGTGGCCACGTCCAGTTCGAGAGGAGGTTCTCAAGGCGCTCTCCACGGAAGCCAACGGAATGTGAGTAGCACCAACACCACGTCCCCAAAAGCGTCTGAGCTGTTGGTAACCAACAGTCAACCAGGTTCCGGTGGGTGGTGTGTCAGATCGACGCCCTGCAACGATTGAAACCAGAAAGCAGCATCATCGCAACTGCGTTGAACAACCTGCCGAAGACCCTCGACGAGACATATGAGCGTGTTTTCTTGCGCATCCCCGAAGACGCTCGTTTGTTCGTCCAACATGCCCTCCATTGGCTGTGCACTCATCGACTCATCCACCAAGCCATTCCCGGCGTACAGAGCCCAGCCACCTGCGACTTCTCCCGGATCGATGTGCCTCGCGGGATCGCCATCCCGTGCGAGGTCCTGTTTGGAGCCGTTCAACAGAGCCTAGCCAAGGAGGAATTGTGCGATCCCATGTTTTTGGATGGTTATGTTTTGGACGAAGAACTACTTCGCGAACTCTGCGGGTGCTTGGTAACGCTGACGAGTTACCCGATACGATCCTTTGGGAGAACGGTAGAGGAAATGCCCGTGGTATCTTTTGCCCACTACACCGTCCTCGAGTTCCTGGAGTCACGCCGAATACGGGGTGGTCCCGCGGCGCCCTTTGCGCTCGACCGAGATCGAGTGTTTGTCGAGCACGCCATCGTCCTTTTCCTCGGAGCAGCGGCGAGCGCCGATCGATGGAGCTTGGAGTTGCCTCAGAAACCCGGATCCGACGTTTATTCCGATTTCGACCGTTACTGCGCTCAATCGTCCGCACTGCTACTGCATTGGCACGTTGGGGCCCTCACCTCGTCGGGAACGACGACTTGGATCGCTCCTTTGGTTGAGCTGCTTCAAGTACGTGCGCCATATCTGGGAAGCTACTTCTGGTACCCCCCCGAGAGTTTCGCCCGTTTGGAAAACCCCATATCCCCGGCCATTGCCGCTTTTCGTCGGGTCTATAAACTTCGCACCCTCTCGCCACCCCCCGAACCCCATCTCGAAACACTTGTTCGCATGCTGCAGGTCAATGAGCAGGGCGGTCTAGCTCGCGCCTTTTTGGCCAATTTGTGCCGGGCGAGCAATGACTTTGCCATCCAACTCGACCTTGAGTTTCAACCGGGTGTATTCTTCAGGCGTCCCAGCGAAAGCTCCGAGCAACGGGGGGCTGAAGCCCACCTGTCCGAAATTCTCTCGTTCCGGGGCTCCGTCTTGGAGTTCTACGCCCATTTGCCCGGTGGTACTTGGGCACAGCCATGTCAGGGTCTGTACGACATCCTCGAGTTTGCCGCTGGGCATTTTGACCCTTCCAAGATCATGTTGTTGGCCATCGCAAACCACCAGCACAACCACAGTGGCGCAAGCTCTCCGTGCTGGGGCTGCCTTCTCTTGAAGCGACTGCTGCATCTTGGGGCACAGTCAACGGTCCCCGGGTACGCTGTTGGGGCGCTGCAGATAGCGGCCACACTGTCGGATCTTGCGGGAGTGAAGTTGCTCCTCGAGGCCGGCATAGACCCCAACGATATCGGGGACTTGCGCGGCAATATTGGCACCCCGGACAGGGGGCCGATGCTCAAACCGTTCAGTTTTGTTCGTGGGCGGAGTTCTTTGAACATTGTGAGGCAGCGACATGTTACAAGCGTGTGGCTGAAGACAGCCAACGTTTGGTTCCGGGATCACACAATATCTGAGGCTGGACCGCTTGAAGCCATCCTGATCCAGTACGGCGCGAGGGACTTTACCACGTCCTTGGATGATGGCCACTTGCTCGCCGACGAGACGAAAATGCTCAGCATTTCAAGGGACAGAGGGGATATGGTGTAACATAAAGAAAAGGTTGTTGCGGTCTCACCTTGACGTAGTATCCCCAGGCATGTGTTCCCGGGGACGACCATTTGGAAAGAAAAATGAAATATAGTATCTCGATGAAAGGGTAGAGCTAAACCGTTCAAGTTGATATCGTGCGTCGGGTCTAGTCGTTGAGTGTGACTGGACATGTCCACGGCCAAAATTGAGGGCTGGGTTCTTCAGACAATTATCGGCCAAATGAACACACTCCGTAGTCTCCGTTAAGTCCGTTCTTGATGCGGCGACATTTGGTCCGCGTGACAACAAGATCGAGAGTTGCCCATAGGAAGTATCTTGGCAACCCCTGAACCCCCTGAACTCTCTCCGCATTCCCCGCCTGCGCATTTAGTTTCGGGAGCACGGCTAATCGACCCATCCCACTAAGTCGGATATAGTTTCCGGCTCTTCAACCTCCGAGAATGACACCTTTCTTCAACATGCCGCTTCGCTACACTTCATCATCGGTCCGCGCCTCGGTCGGTTGAGGACTCTAACCATTGTTTATCTGGCAACCCGTGTTCAGCCTCTCATTACCAGCCCGTCAAGACGTCAACTCGCCATCCACATTCAGCATTATGGCAGTCGTCGTTGCAGCACCTGGCATGGCCTCCGCCAAAGACACGGCGGGGGCTATTCCCACGCGGAGACTCCCCAAGGAAGAGCTGGTCAACACACACAAGACACATCTGCAGAAGCAGGACAACTCGCCTAATGCACCCCGGCCGGTGAAGCAGCCCGCCATGTCCGGCGCCTACCCGGCGTCAATCAAGTCCATCAGAGACCTCGAGATTGTAAATGACCACTTCCACTTCCGTCAAACATTGACGTGGCTGACTTGATCCTTCAGATCCCATTAAGTGAGCTCCGTGCGGAGACACACCACCGCGGCAAGGGCATCATCGTCAAGGCGGCTAGTCCGCCGTTTGTGGGTGCCGGGGCCGTGAGCATTGTGGAGGACGAGTTCGGCAATGCCGACAAGTTGGCCATCTACAACCAGGCCGACTCATCCATCTTGTCAGGCGTCCCCGAGGGGTGTGTGGTCGCTGTCAAGGAGCCGTACTACAAGAACAACGGCGCGGCGAACGACTTCATGATCTGCGTGGACCACCCGTCAGATGTCATTCTGTTGCGGTTCACGGACCCCATCATCCCGGAGCCGCTCAGACTAGGGCCCCTTCTGAAGACGGCAGATGACTGGAAGAATGCGGCTGACCGGGCCTTTATCGAGAAGGACTTCCCAACAGCGGTGTTTTGGTGAGCTACCATCAATCTCAACCTCGCAGTTAAAACTGACCTTTTTCCCCAGCTACACTGAAGCCCTAGAGGCCTCAGAAGACGCCGCCTTCAAAGCACCCATCCACACCAAGCGGGCAGGCGTCAACCTCATCCTCGGCCGCTACGACAGCGCAAAGGCCGACGCCATGGCCTCACGCTCCGGCGGCCCCCAGGACTGGAAAGCCTACTACAACGCCGGCCGGGCCGCGTACGGCCTCTGCAACTACACCGAGAGCAATACCCTGCTAACCACGGCCCTCGACCTCAACCCAACCAACACCAACATCCAAAAGGAGCACGCCCGCTGCCAAGCCCGCCTGCGCGAGGAAGAAACGGGCGACTACGACTTCCCGGCCATGCTAGCCTCTTTGAGCCCACACTCAGTACACCTAGACCGCGGCTCATTCTTACGCAACACGCGCATCGCCGCGTCGGCGCACCACGGCCGCGGCCTGTTTGCGACGCGCGACCTGCGCGCCGGCGACGTCGTCTTCGTCGAGAAGGCGACGCTCATGCCCAACCAGTACGAGCCCGCGCGGGCGTCGGCGGCGCTGTACGCGCTCATGGTGCGCCAGCTGTGCGACAACCCGTCGCTGGCGGGCGCCGTGCTGGGCCTGTACGGCGGGGCCGAATACACGGAGCGCCGCAGCGGCGGCGAGGGGACGACCGTCGACGGCGTGTCTGTGGTCGACGTGTTCTTGGTCGAGGGCATCCGGACCAAGAATTGTTTTAGTGCGCCGCGGTCGACGCTCGAGGATACGAGACCTAGCTTGCCGGAGGGGCGGCTGGCGAAGGGGCTGTGGGTGCATGCTAGCCATATGAACCACAGCTGCGTGGCGAATACCATGCGGTCGTTCTTGGGGGATGTGTTGATTAGCCGGGCCACGAGGGATATCAAGGAGGGCGAGGAGATCTTCCAGCAGTATGTCCCCGTCCAGACGTTGGTGGATCTGCGGAACAAGCAGTTCAAGGATGGGTGGGGGTTCGAGTGCGGGTGTGCGCTCTGTGTCGGGGAGAAGCGCAGCCCGGAGGCGATGTTGGCCAAGAGGAAGGAGTTGTTGGCGGCGGTTGAGAAGTTGTGCAACAAGAAGCTTCCGGGCAGGGAGTTGATTCCGGATGCAAAGATCCGGAGTGTTGATCGGCTGGCGAAGCAGCTCGAGGACGCGCACGAACAGGATGTGTACGAGGGCCTGCCGCGGCTGACGCTGGTTTACCCGTGCAACTGGCTGGTCGCGGCGCACCGCGGGAGGAAGAACCATGGCAAAGTGGTCAAGTACTGCTTGAAGGTGCTGCGGAACTTTGGCTTCAAGGTGCCGGACGAGACCGAGGTTTGGGATCCGAGGGAGATATACACGAATTCTGGCAACGCAACGCTGATGACGGTGCATGTCGTGGCGGCGATAAGAACTTTGGCAGAGGCATATGAAGCACTGGGGCACAAGGAGATGGCAGAACGCTGCATCGAAGCGGCTGAATTTGGATACACGTTGGTTACGGGCTTCAAGAATGACCTGGCAACACTGGACAGGTAACAGAGGGGTTTGGTTGGGAATGCCAGGAATTGGTCCTGTATAATAGCATTGGATGGTTTAGGTAGCTTAGGTATTTGGCGTTGATTTGTCAAAGGAATTCTTTTAGTCGACAACATGAGTGCGTCGTTGTGCATCTAATACGAGAACAAGTGCGAAACCTCTTGACACATACTTCGGCCTTGAAACAAGGAACGCACGTAGCGCTGGAAGTCGTTCCTAGTACCGCCTTTGATTTGAGACATTCAGGTGTAATGCAATGTACTAAGTAAAGCGAAGGTCATCCATCCCCCCTTTTCTTTGTTTACGTGGTAAGGGGCATTATCCCCCCCACAACCCAAAGGGCCGGAACACCATGCCACGATGCTTCGGTACAAGGTGGATTATACACGAGTATAATACTCCATAATCTCATCACCTTTCGGTACCATGTTCATCGCAAAAACGTGGCCTCACTTGCAGTTAGGGGCCAAGTCATGCCAATGAATGCTACAAAAGAGTTGCGCTATCCCTAAACCCTCCAGCTTCTCGCAGCTTTCACATCAAGGCCAGGGTACACCCTCAAACTACGAAAGAACATCAACCCACACCAATTACACCATGAACGACATCCCTGGAGAAGATTACAATGAATCTCCACCGTCCTACTCGCGTCTTGGCAGCCCCCGGCCTCCTCCCCCGGACTACAATCCAGAGTTTGCATCAGGGCGCCCAAACGAAATCGACGTATGGGACTACGCAGATCCCCCAAGCCCTGTACCTTCTCAGAGAGGTGATTTGTCCGTGCTGAACGACTTGGACCCCTTTGAACGCCGCGACATGGAGGAGTACCTAAACGACCCTTTCAAGCCTCAGTTAGAGCCTGGCAAGGAGATGATCGTTGTGAGTGGGTCAGACCTGAAATGGTTGTGTTGTCACTACAAGGTCTTCCCAGCTTACTGGCAGTGCATGTCATGCCCACCGCACGACTGCTTCAACAAGTGGGACTTGAAGGCAATGCATGAATCTGATGGCAACTACCGCCCGTCCTGCTCTCGCCCAAACTGCGGTGCTTCAGCTACTAGTCAGAGTGTGCTTGTCAATGCTCAGAAAGAACGCATCGCCACACTTTATGGCGAGAATTTGATGGCAAGTCGAGTCGAAGAGCCATTTATGTGGTGTTGCCAGTGCGCCAGTCTGCAGGGTGATGGGAGAAACCAGAACCCTGATTGTGATCACTGCATCAACTTCAAGGAGAGCAACTGTCCGGAGTGCGTCAGGTGCAACAAATTTCTGGAGGCGACCACTTTCGCCAACGGGGACATGGTCAAATGGGGGGTCCTGCACCTTCACACACGGGCACTGTCAACCAGGGAGGGCTATGAGGTCCCGAGTAGCCGGATTCTCAGCGGGTTCAGACCTCTTCACCAGGATGATTGGGACCCTGTAAAAGCTTACTGGATGGTATCAGCGTCATCACTGCTCCTTGGAAGTTTGTTTTTTGAAGCCATACGGCCGCGGCCTGTTCACCATGAATCTCGGCCTGTCGACTACCTATATCACCCAACCACAACACCTCGTCCCCAACAAAACAACCAGTTTCGGGGATACGAACATCCAATCGAGCGCCACGCCGCAAACAACATAAACAGGAGACGCCAACGCCAGCACTCCTATCCGCGGGATCCGGTTGACCAGCAGCAGTCCTTCAGATCGCCATGGCATCGCACCGGAACCATTGCGAGGAGCGTTACACGACCGTTTCCTCGCACATCTCTTTTTCCCACTCCCCGGGCTACAGTCGAATTCCATCACGACTTTGGCAGGCATCATGATGGCTCACATTATCGGCCACGGCACGGGCCGCACGGCCAAAGTCCCTGTCGCAGTATCTGCTTGTGTTGCGATGACGAGGAAGAGGAAGCTAGACTCTGTTGTATTGAAGCCGCCGAGAACTATCGGAGAAGGAGAAGGGAGGCTGAATATTGGCAGCGAAGGCGCTAGGAGGATACCCTTGAGTGTGGTGAGGGTTTGGGAACATAGCACTACCTAAGGGGGTAATGGGATTTCGAGCCTTGACTTATGGTATCCGAGGCCCTTGACGCTGGGGGAAACACTCCGATATGGGATTAGTTCTCAAAGGATTATTTATTCATCGAATCCGTGGTTTTGCCCGTTTCGAGTTTTGAGTTTCTCGCGTGGCATGGTAAGTAGTTAATACACGTTTTTTAAGCTCTCTCGCGACTTTGAGATCTGGGGTTTGGGATCATTCTCTTGTAGCACTTGCAGATATAATATTATCTATCTACCTTGAAAATTAAGCATAGAACTTGCTGCTAGAAAATATATTGGATATCGGATGCTGTGGTATCTCCCGGAGAGCACCTCGAGTCGTCGGTTAGGGTCCTCAGAGCTGCATGCTTCTGTCCCTGTTGGCTTCCTCAAACATATCGACAGATATTACCCCGAAACTGAAAGCCAAACTACAGCTTGTAAACGCCGAGGATCTAAGACCTGTCATCCTGGCCGAAGAACTTCTTTCCCCACCAGCGGAAGTGGTGTTGAAGACCGACCTGTGTGATCTCCTCCTCCTCCTTTGCGGACAACTTGAGCGCAATGGCCGCTATGTACTCGTCCATTCTAGCACTGCTGGATGTGGTTGTAATGGGGACGATGTTATGGCCAATGGCCCAGCTCAAGAGCACGGTGCTGACGGCTGTTTTGTGGTTGGAGGCGATGGACGTGAGCACAGGGTCGAGAGGTCCGCCAGCGGCCACTGTGATAGGGGACAAGGTTTTAAAGGACGAGACCTCGACGCCATTCTCGCGCATCCACGGGACAAAATCGTCAGCGCGCTGGAGATATGGGTGGAGCTCGAGCTGGTTCAACGCCGGTACCTCGGTGCCAACCTCCAGGACGGCCTCGAGATGCTGACGCTGAAAGTTAGAGACGCCAATGGAACGTGCCAAGCCAGCTGCCTTGACGGCCTCAAGCCCCTTCCAGGCATTCTGTAGATCCTCGGTCGTCGGAATGACGTACGGGTTGTGGAGAAGATAGCTAGTAGGTGCAGCGTGTTAGTGATGGCAGGTGGAAATATGAAAACCGGAAAACTGCAATGCAAGCCTTACAGGTCCACATAGTGCAGCTGCAATCTCTCCAAGCTCTTCCGCAAGGCAGCAGGTACATCGCGCCATCCGTCTAAAACCTTGGTGGTTATGAAGAGCTTGTCTCGCGGAATGCCACTTTCTTTGATGGCAGTGCCAACTTCCCTCTCTGTTCCGTATGAATCTGCCGTGTCGATGTGGACAAAGCCCTTGAACAGGGCTGCCTTCAGGACCTTGACCAACTCAGGATTCGGGGGGTCACTGGGGTCGTGTTTGTACCAGGCCGTTCCTGTGCCAAACCCAAGCTATGAACATGGCATCAGCAACAAAGGCGCCGAAAACCGCAGCGACCTTGTACTTAAGATGGGGACGAGATTTCCATCCTTCAAGGGCAGAGCCGGCCACTCCATGGCAGATCTTGAGGATCCTCGCAGTTGCTGAAATGCTCGGAGTGGGGAAGATGGGCAGGTCGATGATAAAGGACAGGCGCGGGAGACTGGAAGTCGAACGCCAAGGCAGCAGGCGGCGAAAAGAGAATACCGGAAGAGGCAAAGACGGGGTGGAAAGGCGAACATAAACTGCTTGGAATCGAGTGAGGGCGGGCTGCCGAATCTCGACGGATGTCAGTCGATGAATGGTGTCGGCGACGAGGGCCTGGCTCAGAGGGGTCGTTACCCTCGCTCTGCTTCGGCGGGGCGCTGCAGCAAGGCTGCATGAAGATGCACAATGGAGTTGATTGTGCGTGTGGACGGTGCGGGCAAAGGCGACGAATGGTTTCTGAGCCCCATCCGCGCTTGAGAAGGGTTTCTGTGGGGGAAACAGGAAAATGGGAAATCCAGTTCTGCCGGGTCTCGGGAAGGAAGAAAGGAAGGTGGTGGGCTTGGGTGCTCGCTTCCCATAGTCGGGGGGTGCGGTGAGACTCTGAGTCACAGAGCTCGACTGTTTCGCAACCCCCGCCCTGCGAAAGTACCTAGTGGCAGTGTGGCACTGTGGCAGGCAGCAACCCCCATGGGCGGCAGCACGGTAGGCGATAACTATTGGGCGGCGGCTCGGCTCGGCCCCCCCGTGGATGCCAACACCCGGAATTCCCATTCGAATCCGTCTTGCGTTCCCGTCTCCTGTCAGATGTCTCGGGTTGGCTAGCCGACGGCGATTGCAACATTCAGCGTGTAACAGTAGGCGCCTGGCCCCCTTCAGCTGCGAGCCTGGGTCCAGCAACAGACGAGATATGGACTATTTAAGCAAACGCTGCAAGCGTATTCTCGACATGCCAGGATGGTGCAACCCGCGCAAGAATGGCCCCAGTGCAACTCGACGTCAACAACCTCTCCGTGGTATCGATCCCCCAGAACAATATCAGCGATCCCGTTCTTAGGCTCGCCAACTGTCTCTCGGGTCCAAACACTACCACGCAAGATGATGAGTCTCGGGCCGCTGTCGCTCGCATCCTTCTCAACTTGCGACAGAAGCGGTCGCGGCTTTATGAGGACTTGCACCAACATTTTCACCCCAGCCTGAACCCGTGGGACAGGGTTGCCCACGCCTGCTGCGAGGTTGTGTGTCTCATCCGCGAGAACCCCCGGCAATCCATCGACCAGCTTCTCGAGCGGCTACAGAAACTCTCGGTCATGGTTCCATCGAGCGGGCCAAGGCTCGTCGTCCTCTCGACGAAATGCTTCGTGACCTCGGCGAAATCTTGCCGAGGCACCTGCATGCAGCCGCCATAAACACACACCTGACCGACCCTAGGCTTGCCAAGTTCCACGTTTCCGTGTTGAATGCCGCGGCGCTCAAGGCGGTTGGAGTTCGCCTTGTCTGGGTTGATTCACTGACGACGCACCTGCATTTGGACCCCGAGATACCCGCCTTGTACCTCTTCAGATCCCCTTCGTACTGCATCCTGCAAGCTTCGGAAACCGCTTTCCTCTCGCTGTAAGTATACCTACTCGTGGTCATTGGATATGACCAACTGATGCCACGCTCCCCACTCCGCCCACGTCCGGTACCTCGGACAGTCAAATGCTCACTTGTATCGCCCCCAGGTTTTCAGCCGTGTTTTACGACGACGGTGAACTGGCCGACATGGCAGACTTTTCCATCCCCCGCCTCATGGACGAGGTGCTGTCCTCATATGCTCTCCTATTCCGGCACGATGACCGCGCCCGCAGGTTATTCTGGAAGAGGGAGCGAGGAAGTGCCGCGACTGAGGACTACGATGGAAAGGCTGTGTTCGACCCACAGCTGGACAAGGCTTGCGGTTATTCGAGCCGGAGCCCGTTCTTTAGCCGTTGGAACGAGCCGTCGCGAGAGACGTACCATGTCGCCCAGTTTCCCCTCTTCCAGCAGAGACTGAAAACGTTGCAGTTCTTCATGGACGGCATTCAACCGAACCGCATCAGGTCCATCTGGCGCGATCGACGCGACCCAAGATTGTGGTGGACTTTCTGGACCGTGGTGATGTTTGGTTGCGCAACACTCGTGCTCGCTGTTGTTTCGATTGGCCTGTCAGTCTGGCAGGGTGTCATGACCCAGCGCGGGTTGGATTTAGCCATTTTGCAGAGCGTTTTAGTTGGTGGCCAGCAACCACAGCCTCAGGTCTCCTCAGTCCTCGGAAAGGGGTGTGAGGGAAGTGTGTGTAACGGGGACAAACTGAGCAATTCTCAAAGTTCCATGCCGCTGACCAATAGCTAGCGCAGTTTGATAGAATGCAGTATCACCTGTATTGAACATTGAACAGGTCTCAGTTCAAACTCGGCGAGCTGCAGTCCATGACACACTGTGTGGTGAAATCACCAAGTCGCCTTGGCATGCTCGCGCGCGGGCGCGCACCTTTTTTTTTTTTACAGGGTAAAATGGGGAGAAAATGAACTTGAAAATCTAGTTTTACCTACACTAGCCGACAACCATCGTGCGCGCACCGCGCATATACTTCAATATATATAACCAACGCTGTAGAGTCTGAATTTAATACCTGATTGACAATACGGATAATACTCGTTGAGATATTGATAAATCTGTCTTGTCCTACGTTTTTCTGACGTTTTTCGAATATATCTTGGCATTTCTTGGCATGTTTAGAAGAAAATTCTATCTTTTTACCCTAAATTCGAACATCAATATCTCAACGCGTATCATCCGTATTGTCGATCAGGTATTAAATTCAGACTCTATAGCGTTGGTTATATATATTGAAGTATATACGCGGTACGTGTACGATGGTTGTCGGCTAGGGTAGGTGAATTCATTTTCCTGATTTCCAGGCTTTTCAGCCCATTTAGGCCGAAATGCACGAAAATGGGGAGTGCACCGCGCGCGCGCGTGCCAAGGCGACTTGGTGATTTCACCTCACAGCAGTTCACAGCCATGTCCATGTTATACGTACGCTTGTCATTAGCACCTACAACCTCTCGGTTTTGAGGCTCTGCCAGCGTCTTGCGAGTGTCGCCCTTTCGGGGTCAAATGGACTCCCCGCTAGAGATTTGGCAGTTGATGATCGGAAGTTGGGACGCCCCCTCCCGCCCCCCTCCTCCACATCCTGCTCAAGAGGACAACACACTCTCAATTTAAAAGGACTGTATAAACAAGGCCAACACTCATTTCTGCTCTCCCCTTCTTCCACCACCGTTGTAGCATAAAAAGCACCCTGTTACACCGACTCAAACAAACGTCATCTGCTCTGGATCAGCTCGCGGCAGCCTTTCTGTATGTGTTAATAGTTGCCTTTTCCCGCATACTATTCGACTGTCTTATGTTCATCAATCACGGCAACAATCTTATGCCCGAGCCCAGCGACCATGTCTTCCAACAACGACCACGCCAATAGCAGCGACACCCGCTCCGAGTCCGGATCTAGCGCCAGCGGCGATGCGCCGCCTGCTCTCGTCACCTGGGAGGCCGTGTCCTCGTCGCCCGAGGGTAGGATGCTGCAGCAGGTCTACCCTCGGCAGCCCGACCATCGCAGGCAGCCGTGGCAGGAATTCCACTCCCTGAAGGAGGAAAGCACGTACATTGTGGGGGACGACATGCGGCTGCTGGGGGGGAGGATCAATGCGCACAGCTCCTAATGAGCTGGTGGACTGAACCATCAGTTTGATGCTGGGGTTTTGGGGATCGAAGCGTTGAGCGCCGTGGTCTACCACAAGGATCGGATTGTGGTGAAATTATTATGCACATGCCCTTTGTCTTGGGAGGGAGGAAGCAGCCTGTTCGCGACAGGAAACGAAACATGGTGTAACTTGAGCCGAGCAAGTAGAGTACCTCAGGTAGCCCCTGGGCTGATCACCTTTATTTGGCCCAACTTTGAATTTCATCACCATCATGAGTTTAGAATTGAATTCGTTAAACCCCGTGCAGACTACTTGTTACGATAAAGGCAGCTGGCAAACCCAGAATTCAATGGCCGTGGCGCGCCCGACAGATGCTCCAGTGTCACTCTTCCGCAGGGGGCGGCTCCGAAGGCTCGGTCCAAAGCAAAACCCTCATCTCGATACTCTCGCGCAAAACCTTGCCAAGAAGATGATCTGGCAGCTTGAAGCTACAATGTGCCACGGCAGCTGCCCGTTGGCCAATTCCAAGTCAGACGGACACATGCGACGACGTGAAAACAGAACATAAAGGGCGGACGCACCGTTCTTGTCATTTGGTCTCTCCGAGTCCCAAACCACAAACGTTGTGACCTCATCGGTGGTCTGGTTGCTCAGCCAGTACCACTTCTGAGACGGATTGTGCTTGAGGTACATGGACTCCTCCACCCAGTCGTCAAACACCTTGTCGACGGGCTCCCAGTCGTCTTCGGCCACTGTTCGGGTGTCGCAAAGCGCCAGGGGGCCTGTCTCGACGTCGACTACAGGCCGCCACATACTGCAGAGAGAAACATTGCGCGTTAGATTAGGCCAACGAAAAATTCGGTCAAGGTTCACGGCATAAGTACTTGATTAATCTGAGACGGACTCTCTTCTCCGCAAGCTCGAGTTGTTCTTCGGGGTCGAGGAGGTAAAGCAGCTGCCTCTTGAAGTTGTTGGGAGAACCGTCTAGAACGTCAGGGTCGGTTTTGAGACGCGCTATCACCGTGCGGTGTCGGCATCTTACCTCTATGAACGTTGAAAGCGGTAGAAATGGGTTGCTCTCGCACTTCTATGCCTTCTTTAGGGAGGTCGTTCAAGGGGATGCTTGGGGTTTTGTCGTAGGCCTGGTTGGTTGCCTTGCGTACCTTCAGAAAGCTATTAGCAATCACTGGGACTATCTCCTGGTGGAGGATAAAACGCCGAAAACAAGTCAGCTAAGTCTTACCCTCTAGTTAAAACAGACTGCTTTGGTGCTATCGTAGTGGTCACGAAGCGTCTCGGTTATTGCGGAGAGGTACGTTCGTATGGCCCGCCGCTTCAGCTCGTCGCCTTTGATCCCCTCGATGCTGGGCAAGCCTAGGTCCCTGAACTTGGAGAAAGGCGAGTGTAGTATTTGGTAACCCTTACGGTCGAGCAGGGGCTGCTCCTCGGCGGCAAGACTGCGTATGTCGGTGAGGGGGTAGTTCTCGACGACCTGAAACTCGACGTTGCTCCTCTCCAAGCCCGATGGGAGGGGCTCGCCTACCTACATCTCGTAGGGCTTCTCGGTTGCCCATTTTGAGCTTTGGGCCAAGAAATTGAGGGACACCTTATTTGAGCCCATGACGCCGAGTGAATAGGAAGTCGGGGGGTTACAACAAGCTGGAGTTGGCCGGGCAATATGTACGAGAGTAATGCTGGTAGGGATCGCGGTTTAAAGCTGGATAACCTCCTAAGACATGAACGAGTCGTTAGCTTGGTAGGAGTCGTGTCGGTAGATTGGCATTGTATGGGATACTTGTACATACATACGGTAGGCGGATCAGGCCAGGTAGGTGCTACATACCTCTTCAACCGGAGGGGAGGCTCTGCGGCACGAATACCCCCGCTAGCGCGGCAGCGCCTCCCCGTTCTCGGTGTGCCCCGTGGCTCCCTCCAAAATCAAGGGCAATTTAATGTTGTATTGTAAGAGCGGGTATTTGTACGGAGGCGGCGGCTGGAGACCAGAGTCAGGAGGGGCCTGTCTCGGATGAGGCTGGGCTCGGGTGCCTTACCGAATATTCAACGGGTGCACGATCACCCCAGGGGATCAAGAGAGGAGAATGGTGGCCGGGGTGAGAGTCAAGGGAATTGGCTTCAATTACGTGTGAAAAGGATGTATGGGCTGCAGCAATTTACTTCTGGTCGGTTGTCGTACAGTAAGGGCGGTGGCGTGCAGAATGGGCAAGAGCTGAGGTACGCTAAACCTTATTCATCCTTAGCGCATGTATTCTGCCGTTCCTATTTCCAGGTTGGCGATGAGTACATTCTTTTGGTGGGAGCTTCTGTACATACATGCCTTAACCTTGGTGCATCGGGTGGTAGGAAGGGGCGTTGAAGTCCCGCAGAAACGTTTGCAATGAGAGGAGTGTGGGGCTGGCTTTCTGGCACACATCCATCCTTTTCATTCAAGGCCTTCCCTACTCGTCGGGGCTGCGAAAACGCCATTCGACCCCCCCGCCAAGCAAAGGGTTCGGGGACTTTGACTTGAACCAGACCGTTGACTTGAACCAAAATCTCACCCTTGGCGACCCGTACATAACCCTAACCCCCGTACAAGCAAATATTGAGCAAACTCATTTGATTGGCTCGCCTGCTTGCCAAGCTTCTACGGGGGTTAGGGTTATGTACGAGTCGCCAAAGGGTGAGATTTTGGTTCAAGTCAATGGTCTGGTTCAAGTCAAAGTCCCCGACCCCTTTGCTTGGCGGGGGGGTCGAATGGCGTTTTCGCAGCCCCGACGAGTAACCCTCTCCCATCCTGTCGACGAAGCCGCAGCTTCGGCCCAACGGATCGTAAATTTAGTACCTTTGGGCAGAATGGCTGACCACAAGATACCAAATCAGGCGCCGCCGCCACTCAGCTTGGAGGAGCTCTGGCGAGATGTTGTGGCGAAATGTCGCGAGATCATAAACAACGACGAGGATTTCGAAATCATTAACAGCTTTCGGGACTATGAACAGGTTATCGCCCACTTGAAATAGACGGTTGCAAAGTACGAAGGTAATTCAATGGCGCTAAGGCTCTCTAGCTTCTGGTATTATGTTAGCCGGATGAGGGCCTTTGTTACGGCTTTATTTGTCGGGCTTGGGGTAGTAAACCTGAGCGTAGCTTGCTTCTTTGGTGGTATGCTTCTCCTGCTGGAGGTATCACCTTCAGTTCTTCTCCTACAGGAACAGCGCAGACGGCCAACTAATGCCTGGTGCTTACAGATCGCAAGTTAGTCCGACTAGACCCTGACCGAGGTCGTCAATATCTTGAGCGAGCTCGGAAACCGTCTTAAGATATTTGAAACCTACCGACAATCTATGGACCTGGACTAAGAGACTCTGTAGGCGTTCTTTGACATCTTGGTGGAACTCACTATCAACATCGCCGCCGCTATCAAGCATTTCCGGAGGTACAGGATTTAGGACGCCTTATCTCCTAGCTCGAACTGGACCGCCCTCGTTAAAAGGTTCTCGGACAACATACGTACGCTCTAGTCTCGGCTCGACTAGCTGCAAAAGCTGGCTGAGGCTAAGAGTTTGGCCAAATGGAATTGGTCTCAGGCTGAGTTGATTAGAAAACTCGAGGAGCTGTCGATGTAGCCGCTGCTATCCATGGTCCTACGCTGCCTGCGCTGCTATACAATTCCGTACCCGTAAAACCCCGGCTTCTTTGGCAGGGCTGGCACCCTGTAACTGATCGTTACTGGCTTTGAAGACCAAGTATCGCGAGTGACACCAGTCGCGATATGGGGCGCTGGCGGGATTGGAAAGATACAAATCGCCCTGGAATTTGCGTACAAAATGTGGGCTGATGGAGAAGAAGCTATCCTATGGATTGCCAGCGAGATATCCGCCGAGGTCGCCTAGTCATTCAATGAGGCGGCGCGGTAGCTGAGATTGGAGGGCTACTCTGATTCCAACACCCTGGACAAGAACAGACACCTAGTGCTGTAGTGGCTTCAATATACAGGTAAGCCCTTGCTACGGCCTGGTCCCATTTCTGCGGCGGTTTCAGGTTCTAAGGAGTATCTTATACAGATGCTCGATGGTTACTTATCTGTGACAACGTTAAGAACCACGAGATATTGGTCCACAACTGGCCTATAGTCGGTCGTGGGAAAATATTGGTAACTTGTCGTAGCGAGCTTCTTGCCGAGTCACAACCGATCACGACGTCGATAGAGGTCCCCACATTTACAGTTGCCGAGAGTACTGAGATGATATTCGGGAATCTAAGTAGAAAGTCGGTAGCAGTAGACGAAGTGGAGGTAACAAACCGACTGTCAACAAAGCTCGGGGGGCTCGCGCTCGCCGTAGACATCATTGCCAAGCAGATCAGACTGTTACGTCGGTTCAGGTCCGTTGCCGAATATTTACTATATTTCGAACAAAACCAAAGATCCGCCCTGGAGCGTCCGAAGCGCGGGCATAGTGACCCCTGGTACTCGAAAAGTCTGAACAATCTTTGGCAAACGGCCTTTGATGACCTTAGTGGAGATGCTTCTGAGTTGATGGGTATGCCCTGTGTTATGGGGCCCGAGTCCATTCCGCTGTCCATTTTTCAGGGCAATGGTTGGACCCAGTCTCGGGTACAATGGGGGCTTTTGGAAGACATCGACAGGATAGTACAGGCTTCTGAGTTGTGCTTTTACGTACCGAGCTAACTTCTCGGGCAATAGGTTCGAAGAGGCTGCCGATAACCTTCTCGACTCTTCATTGGCTAGGATTAATGCCGAGACGGGCCTCATTGTAGTGCACCGTCTTATATAAGAGAGCTACTTTGCCTAGATGACGGTAGAATCCCGGGTTGAGTCGTTCCAAGGGGCCCTCACTCTCCTCCGAGTGCATTTCCCCCGGTAGCACGGGGCCCGCCACTTGTACGTAAAGTGGGATCGATGCGGTACTCTGTACCAACACGTTGTGGTACTCAGCGAGCGTTACAAATATATGAAAGCTCTTTATGAACGTCCAACCGGAGGTGCGGATTACACCGAACTCGTTCTTGACAACACCTGGTAATGGAAATTCGTCAGTCCTCCTCATTGTTCGGGGGCTCGTGCTGATGGATGCTCAGGTATATGATCGAGATTCAACACTTCCTCGAAGCCGAAGAATCTCTCCTGTCTCTCCTGGGCGATATAGAAGAGGGGTCTCTTCTAGCCGCTAGAATCTATCGTACTCTTCTTGGTCTCTACGAACGAATGGGACGTAGCAACAAAGCGTGTACCGCTGCCCACACCGAACTTGCGATCCTAACGAAGCACGATTCACCGGAGGACAACAACCTTGCCAACGCTTACAGCAATGTCGGGTACGCCCTGCTGTCGGTATACAAGGCGGCAGAAGGTATCAAGTATCTCGACACGGCGGTGGCCATGGCGAGGGCACATGCTGAGCCCGCGTGTTACCGAGAGTACAACATAGACCGGTTCCTGCGGAACAGGGGCCGCTGCAGGCAGCAAATGAAGCAGTTTGACCAGGCGCGGCGTGATTTCCTCGAGGCCGAATACTTTCAAGCCAAGATCCATGGACCCGACAGTCACTATGACGGAGAGTGCGTCAAACCTACCCGGCCCCCCCCCCCCC
>MU856873.1:0-40039 GCA_033296705.1 Chaetomidium leptoderma | reverse complement strand
ACTTCTTCTCAATGTAAACAGCTAACTAATAACTCGCCAATTTCAACTCCAAAAAAAAAACAGAACAAAACACGAACGTGCCAAACTCGCCGCAGCGCAGGGCAACCTCCTACTCGCCGCCCAACTCAGCAGCGAGGCCCAGGCCCTGGTCTCAACCGGCAAACCCACTCACGCGAGCGTCATGGCCGCGCTCTACCGGCGGGGATGCGTCGCGATGCTTCAGGGCAGCGCCGCCGCTGACGACGACGACACGGCCCTGCAGCACCTCGAGAAAGCGCTGGTCATCTACCGCATCAACGAGCCTCACCGCGGCAACGGGGGTGAGTCGGCGCGGGTGCAGTGGCGCATCTCGCAGATCTGGGAGAGGAAGGGGAGGCGGGAGGAGGCGGGTCGGCTCAGGGAGGAGGCGGAGAGGGTGAAGACGGAGCTGCTGGCCACGGGGGATTACGCTGTTGTTGGGGGGGACGAGGAGGCCGGGTGGGATGCGCTGGTCGGGCTGCTTTATCGGTAAGGGAGGTAACGGGGTGTTATTGTTCCCATCTCCCGGATTCGTTGGGGAAGATATCGTTAGCAGGACACCGAGGTAAGAACGGGAGTCAATCAGCGAGAACTGTGTGCGAGCAGAAATAGGAGGACGACAGGCTTCCAACGAGCAAGTAGGCCTTGCTGCCGGCTCCATGTTTACCACAGCATCCAAAGACACACGTCGCAAAATGTCGCTTCCTCCTTTCGAAAGGAGGATCCCTAAGCGCCGACCATGCAGAATCCGCGCCACGTCATACAGTGAATCACAGGTCTTGAGCGGATAATCCCGGAGCTTTCTCTGAAACGCCTGGCCTTCGACGCCAGACGCAGCGTGTCCACCGGCCGGCCCTGAGCCCGCGGCTGGATGCGCAACAGCAGGGCCGTGTCACCCGAGAAACGGGGGCTGGGGGTGCCGAAGACTGTCTCGTCGGCAACATCCTTGAGGGATGAGCACCACGCCAGGATTTCTCTCGGCTGCAGGAGCAGGCTAAACGTGCTGCTGTACGAGTTACCGATTCGGTCGCTGCTGGCTTTAAGACGTAGAGCGATGGCTTCTTGCTGGGCAGCGCGGGCGAGGTCGAGGGAGCCCGTTTCCGTGCCGGCGAGGGCGATGTTGCCGAGGCTACAGGCGACGATGGGGTCTTCTGGGCTGAGGTTAGCATTGCGGATTCCCAAGGCGAGTTTGGATGGTTCGAGGGTGTGGGACGTCCGGGCTAAGCCCAGGTCGATAGGGCCGCCGAGGTCGAGGGTGGTCGCGTCGTCGAACGACGAGATTGCTTGCTCGACCCTTTTCTTGGCCATAATGTATGTACATACATCTTCCTTTCGTACAAGTATCAGGTAGATTCGTGACTGCTGTTCTCATGTTCGAGATAAAAAGGGAACTTATCACCAGAGCCGCAAGGATGCAGGACGCGTTGGATGCAACCGGAACAGTGCTACAACCGCCAAAAGATCGGGCACAAAGCTTTCTAGCGCGGCCTCACGAATCGTTTAGCAAGAACTTCCGAGAACTCTACCTATCCCGTCATGAGGAGGACGCTCCGGATGATGCAACTAAATGTGAGGAAACAAGGCGAGATGTATGACAGCTTCATGAACGAGCTCGCCCTGCGTAGTCTACTCCCGAGGGGCGCGACAATATGGCAGGCTGGTGGATACGACTCTGTGCCGAGGCACCAGGAGCGACCGAGCAACGGTGGACCACAGACCTAACGCAGTTGCGTCGCATCTACACGTATTAGAGGAACCGCGGTCGCACAGAACGCCGCGCAGGAAGGAGGACAGCCGAGCTGGAGGAGTTGGAAAAGGGAGCAGCACAGCAGTTCCACGATACTATCCGCCAACAGAGGAAGCAGCATTGGAACGAGTTCCTTGCAGATAATGACATATTTCAATGTTTACCTTCATGTTGTTGTTATTCATTAAAGGGGGTAGGGTAACCCCCTATTCCGACCAAGGGAAGTTTTTTCGCAATTCCCGTCATTTTGATCTTCAAGTATTACTACCGCAGCGGGGTTCTGTAGGGGGCTACAGTGGTAGCCCCAAAAACTTTGCCAGTCCAAGCAACAAGCTTTGTCGGATGCAACAAGCTTTGTCAGACCAACAACGCTTGTTGGCCCGCTATTGGAGGGCTCTGATTGGCCGTCGAGAGCCCTATAGCGGCCGGGGCCCTGTATTTTCGGGGACTCGAAAAAAAGACCGCTCCCATCAACTACCTCCCGATCTTCGACCTGATGGAATGGTCGCATTCAATTGAAAAGACAGTCACACATGATGGAATCGAACGAGGGCATTCACAATTTACAAAACACGAAGGAAGCACTTGACCACTTGGCCATTCACACTAGCTTTGAACTTGAAGGTATGCGCCTTCCTTTCGTTGATATCCTGTTGACGGCGACGGGGCTCTGAAGCCTCTGGAGGTGGGGGGGGGGCGATAAGGCTTGTTGATTTGACAAGGCTTGTTGCCACGATAAAGCCAGTTGGCCCTGATAAAGCTAGTGGCCCAGTGCATTTTCCCGCTATGGTAATTACCTCCAACAAGAATACCGACCCCAATACTGAATGAATACCTAGATCAAATCATTACCACGCTGGGTTCCCTGGAGTAGCACTTTCGATTGATGGCCTTGGCACCGCCGCAACTATACTCGGAACATTTAGGCAAATGCCGGACTGACTGGAGATCGACAAGCCTGATACAAGATCCAAATGAATAGCAAGGAACACGACACGATTTGTTTTGCACATGTTCTCTTAGGTTCTTGGACCCGTCAAGAACATCCCCCCCGGACACCCGAGTTCCTGCGAGCTCTGAGGACGAAGTATTGATTCACCATGTACTCACTTCCTCGTATCGTTGTTGGGTTGTCCGTTGTCGGATTTGCAGCTGCGCTTCAAGAACATGCTAGCACAGCGAAGAGCTGCTCATGGAGTCCGCTATTAATCCGCGAGCACCAGCTCACATGCACCGCGCCGCCACTGCTGCCGTTGCTGGAGGCAAAACCACGACCAGCAACGCTCTTCAACGTTGGCACCCCAGAGCTCATGAAGGAGTATGGCGAGCGATATGAACCTCCCAAGGCTTATGACCTCCCGGCGTCCTGGGAGGAGCCAAAACAATGCTTCACCGAATTCTGCCTCTACTCCAACCCCGACGTGGACGAAGGCATGTCCCTGCTCACCACAAACCGCTACGCCTACCTCGTGGCCACTTCTCCCGTTCCCAAGAGCGCAGGCATCGAGTCGACAGCATACCGCGCGGCCGAGGTGCCGGGCAAAGGAGTCGGGCTGATTGCCAACCGGCTCATCCGCAAGGGCGAGATCATCATGCAGCGGCCAGCAGCCCTGCTGATACAATCCACGCCGCACCTCGACCTCGACCCGGAACTGCGCGAGGAGGTCTACCAGTCCGCCATCGATCAGCTGCCCGCGGCAACCAAAGCCCGCTTCATGAGCCAGATGGGCGACACCGTCTACGACCGAACCGAGAAGAACGCGTTCCGCATCTACCTCGACGGCGACCGCAAGCACTCGACCCATCTAGGCTTGTTTCCCGAAGTGAGCAAGATCAACCACGACTGCCGACCAAAGTAATTTTAAGACCTTCAGTTTTGTTCCCCCCCCCCAAATCTCTTCTCCCCAAAACACCAACCGATAAGATAGATACCTATCTAACACCCCACGCGTGCAGCCTCCACTACCGCATCGCCAACCTAACCCACACCACCGTCGCCGTCCGCGACATCCCCGCGGGCGAGGAGCTCAGCGTGAGCTACATCTACGGCAAATCATCCCGATCCGACCGGCAGTCCCAGCTGCACGAGTGGGGGTTCAACTGCACCTGCAGCCAGTGCACGCTCCCCGCGCGCGAGTCGGGCGCGTCCGACGTGCGCATCCGCCAGATCCAGGCGCTCGAGGAGGAGATTGAGGCGCTCATGTCGTCGTCGTCGTCGTCGGTCGATACTAGTAATAAGGGCATAAGGCCAGAGATGGGCGGCAAGCTGGTCGAGCTGTTCCTGGCCGAGCGGCTGGACGCGTACCTGGCGCCGTCGTACACGCGGGCGGCGCTGATCTACTCCATGTTTGGGCACGAGGCGCGCGCGAGAGAGTATGCCGGCGAGGCGGTGGGGGCGTTGGAGAGGGAGGTCGGTCTCCAGGCGAGGGATATCGAGTCGATGAGGCGGTTGGCGGAGAATCCAAAGGCGCATTGGTCTTGGGCGGTCAAGGTTACGAGTCGGGGGCCGGGTGGTGGGAAGAATAAGACTCAGGGGGTGGCGAAGTAATAGGGAGATGGGCTAGAGGGGGTTGCTGGGGTTGAGATCAAGACTACCTAGGTTGGGGGGGAAATAGAGGAGAAGGAAAACGGACAGGGGAGAGAGCTTTCTGTTTTTTCTTTTATACAGAGTATACATCGGCTCTCTCGATATTAGAACACTGCTAAAACACTATGATCATCTGATAACGCGTCCGGTTTGAGCGTCATGTTGAATGTCTCACCACTCTCCAGGCTGGCGAATTACCCCCCAAAAGAATCGCCCCACTTGCTGTCCTGATCGAGACCTCGACAGATCTCAGGATCCATGCGGTCCTCTTCCGCAAGCCAAGGTGGGTGACCGCGTGCACCTTGATGGCCTGGTGGACAGTTGAGTCGACTGCCACATACTTCAACCCACTGCGGCCCGTCATCCCGAGTCTTTACGTATTCAACGAATGTCTGGATCTTGATCTCGGGTACGCCGAGCGACGGTTCCCCAGTGTCCCCTGCTGCAGCCCCATCGTCCACCAGGTGCCGTTGGCGCCCATAGGTCTCCAAGTTGACGCGGAAATAATGCATGTACTGGCGTAGGTGTACTGTGTTGTGAACTTTCCTGGGGGGGACTGGGGGGTCGATGAGAATAATACCGTGGTGCACAGTCGGCGGAATGGCGCGCAGTAGGAACCGGCGTCTAGGCGTGAGGAATGTCAAGGTCGCTGGCTGGTAGGTAGCGGAGTTGGACAGCACGATGGAGACGGTACGCAGGTTGAGGACGGCCCCGCAGATGACCTCGATCACACGAAGGGACTCCGTGTCCGAGACGAGCTGCAGTTCGAAGAGCGTGTCGATGGCCGGGTCAAACATGCGGAACGGCACACGAAGGCCTGCAACTTTGGAGTAACGCAGGCGCACATGCCCGGACTTGAAGGCCACCTCTCGCGAGGCACGGCAGACGTGAGTCGTGGCGGGCCACGCCGTGTCTACAACGAACGGCTGGGTGGGCGGGGAGTGATGGTATCCGACAAGGAAACGGGGCCAAACAAGACAGACCTCCGGGGATGGTTCTGGAACTGCAGCTTCCCAGATGACGAGTTGGATTTCGACGGGGAGCTCGGCAAACAAGGTGAACGACCCAGCGTCCGCCGTTGTTGCCATTGTGCGTGCTTGCTTTGGTGGAGATGGGGAATGCGAAACTCTAAAAGAAGCGGTGCAAGCCCAAGATCGTGGTGTGGCCCGTATGGGCAAGATCGTGATGGCAATTCTGTTCTGTCGATGTGTGCGTGCGGTGGGGGGGAAAGGAAAGGCAGTGGGGTGGGGGTCAGAAAGTCTTGAATTTGATACCTGCCCCACCCGCTCCACAAAAACGCGTCGCGCAACACGTCTTCAATTTTACCACCATCTTCCTAGTTCCTTCCTTCCAAGGACAACTTCTCACTTGACCAAAGCCAGAAAAAAACAGATTTTTGCATCTTCTATTGCCTTATATTTCAATTCTTCCGGAATTAGCAATATGCTACCTTGGTGGTGCCCAAGTTCTAGGGACCGCTGGTGATCGAATCTTTGCCGTGTTCTGAAAATAATGCTGTTATCCTGCTAAGAAATGCAAATGCCTGTGACGTCTGTCCGTTTCCTTGCTCAGGCCCGAATTTCAATCTACCAATCCCCACGAGGCCAGCCCCGCCGATGCATCCGAGTCATCCATCTCCCAGGTGTTATCGAGGCATTCGCAGAGAAGGCAGTCAATACCAGGACCTGACTTGTTCTAGCGGACCCCTCTCAGTATATGCATGGGCGGTGGTGGCATGTCCATCTCCATGGGCATCGGCCTCGGTCTCTGCATGGGCATCGGCATGGTCCTCTGAATCTCAATCACCCCCTCCTCCTCCTCTGCCATCCTCGCCTCCCTCTGGGCCCTCCTCAGCTCATGCCTCAGCTTCACCACCCTCCACACCCAATACAACAGCACGCCCACCATCAGCGCGATCCCAGCCCACGCCATCGAGACCCAGGCCGTGCCCGCGACCGCGCCGACCCCGACATCCTCGCCCAGATCATTGACCCGGCCCTCGGCAACCTTGGCCCCGATGGCCGCCACCAGCCCGCCCAGCACCAGAAAGAAGAGCGCCGTCGATGTGAAGACCAGGTTGCTCCACACGCTCCACGTGTAGCCGTTCCCGCCGTCGTCGGAGCTGAGCGCGAGGGCCGGGATCGACGAGAGGAAGGCGAGGCCTGTGAAGCCGATGCCGATGCAGAACATGACCGCGAAGGCTTTGAGCAGCGTGTCGAGGCCGTCGAGGGCGGATTTCAGCGTGGAGGGCAGGCCGACGTCCGAGGGGGAGAGGTTGAGGTCGAGGTCGAGGCTGGAGAGGAGGAGGGAGGGGATATTGGAGCTTTCGGCTGCGTGTTGGGTGTTTGTTAGTAGCTACTATCTAGGTACCTAGGTAATGGTTTGGTGAAAGGTGAGTGGACATACTGGAGAAATAGGAGTAGCATGTGCTAATCCTACGGTTGCCGTCTGCGGTAAAGTCGCCTTCGCATGCCGCCAGGGCATACAGCGAGTAAAAGTCGTGGAGCTTCTTGCTGAGGGCGTCGGAAATGTCGTTGGCTGTGTTGTTGACCTTATCCTGCACGGGACTCGGCGCAGGCGGAGGAGCACTGGTAGCAGTCGCATCCGGAGCCGCGGGACTGCATTTTCCAAGGATGCGATCGAGAACGCCGCAATCGTCGTCTATTATTGCCCGGGTGTGTATGGCGGTCCTGGCCGTGTCTTTGTTGGCGAGGTGCGTGCCCAGGCCAGAGGTGTTGACCTACTTTCCTGGTCAGGGAAACTGTAGCTAGGTACATACCTCAGGGTTAGGCGGCATTGCTTACCGTGATGATGTCGTAGTTGTCCAAAACTCCAGGGCTGTTGCCCGCGAAGAATGCCAACATCACCAGGATGAGGGCCGAGAATGAGCAGAGCACCGGCGGCAGCCGGAGCATATGGGCGCTCGTAACCCTCATTTTGACGCCGAATATGCAAGCTATGTTTGTTCACTGGGGAGTACGTAACTTGTGTGTCGAACTTCTCTTGAAAGGATCAAGGCCGCTGTTGAACAACAGCGAACGAAATGCGCGGCCCGGGATGCTGGGGCTCGGGAGATAGGGCAACATCTTATAAAGGGTTGGTGGAACTGTATAGAGCCGCTGGTGAGTTTGTCCAGGTGACCACGGTAGTAGCCTCGATGTATCTCATCCCGACGGGTGTATGAACTGGTGACACACAGCCACGAGGGAACACTGCTTCACGATGAGATGAGAAAGGTGTGGCTTTGTTTTAATGTCAGGTGTCACTGCGCTACATTTGTGTATCAAAGAATATGGTCAAGGGGGTGCCTGTTGACCAGATCCAGGGGAAGTTCCGGAGGCAAGGTTTAACAATGGTCACTGGTGCTGTCACCGGCGTACAATCAAACATGGATGTCCAGTGTCCTGTTAAAGACACTAACGGCCCCCATGCTGTGTTTTGCACTGCACCCTTTTGACACTTCATGGCGCCGGTGGTCGCGGAGCGGACCGAGGTATCGGCACCACGAGGGCTGAAACAAAGCGAAATATTAGGCGCTGACCAGGAATCGAAATATATGATTTCGTCGGTTCATCGGATTCATGTTTTTTTTTCTGTTGTCTGTCTCCAAGTCTCGGATACCTGGAGGCTGAGGTTTGAACGGGTGGGAGCCAGAGAGGCCCTCAACCAACGACATTCCGTTTCTGAAGTTGCGGTGAAGCTAGGGGGCTGAGCGGTGTCGAGAGAGTGAACCAGCAAGCATTAAACTATCTTACAATATTGTACAGTATTGAAGGAAGATACCAAACCTCACAGTCCCTGGCAGCGAAAATTAAAACATGGCCCGATAGACAATTCCACCACCTCGGTAGAACATTGGGAACCCAAACCCAACACCCAAACCCCAAACTTAAAACGAGCTCTCCATGCTGCTCCCTGCCGGTAGTCAATGTTGCACCACAACTTCCACAAGAGAGCACCACACACACTGACACTGCATTGCGGGGGAGGGGTTAGAGCCTCTTAGAGGGGCACCAGACCCACTAAAATTTAGGTCCCGTTGTCGGAGCCCAGCCCAGCTCCTGTTGCGTAGGTCCCGCCATTGAGTCACCCTCGGGCAGTTTGAGAAAATTGCTCATTGCAAGAGGTTCTGGTTATTTGAGGTCCCGTTGGCCGCCTACTTGCCTCCAAACTCCGCCTTGGTCACTTACGACACTCTCAACAATGTCTCAACTACCGGACCCCACGGTCGACCTCGACTGGTCGGGCTATGTCGGCTCGATCCAGGAGCACTTCCGGGCCCAGGCCGAGGCGCACCCCGAGCGGACCTGTGTCGTCGAGACCAAGTCGTCCACGACCCCCGAGAGGGTCTTTACCTACCGCCAGATCTACGAGGCCGCCAACACGCTAGCATGGTACCTGCACAATGCCGGCGTCACCAACGGGGACGTCGTCATGATCTGGGCCCACCGCTCCGTCGACCTTGTGGTGGCCCTTATGGGTATTCTGGTACATACAATACCTCCCCTCCTTCCTTACCACTTTCGTCTCTTACTGACTCTCGTGTGATCCGACCCCTAGGCTTCCGGCGCGACCATGACCGTTCTCGACCCGGCCTACCCCCCCGCACGACAGCAGATCTACCTCGAAGTTTCTCAACCCCGTGCCCTGCTCAGGATCGGACGGGCCACCGATGAAAACGGGCCCCTGGCTCCCTTGGTCCAGAAGTATATCGACGACGAGCTACAACTCAAGACGGATGTTCCCGACCTTAGGCTCGGGGACGACGGTGTTCTCTACGGCGGCGAGGCGGACGGCCAGGACATCTTCGCTAGCCTGAGGCAACTCGCGTCATCACCCCCCGATGTAGTCGTCGGTCCCGACTCGAACCCCACCCTCTCCTTCACCTCCGGTAGCGAAGGCCGGCCCAAGGGCGTCCTCGGCCGTCACTTCAGCTTGGTCAAATACTTCGGCTGGATGGCGGAGCGCTTCAACCTCTCCTCCGAGAGCCGATATACACTGCTGTCCGGAATCGCACACGACCCCGTGCAGCGCGACATCTTCACGCCGCTGTTTCTCGGTGCGCAGCTCCTGGTGCCCTCCAGGGAAGATATTCAGCACGAGAAGCTTGCCGAGTGGATGCGGGAGCACAAGCCGACCGTCACACATCTCACTCCCGCCATGGGTCAGATCCTGGTGGGCGGCGCTACGGCCGAGTTTCCCGACCTGGAGCACGTCTTCTTCGTGGGCGACGTCTTGACTACAAGAGACTGTCGCGCCCTCCGGCGGCTCGCCGCCAACGCCAACATCATCAACATGTATGGCACGACCGAGACACAGAGGGCTGTCAGCTACTACGAGATCCCTAGCCGGTCAAGGGAGCCCGACTGCCTGGACAAGCTCAAGGATACCGTCCCTGCTGGTAAGGGAATGCAGAATGTCCAGCTGCTCGTTGTCAACCGGGAGAATCGAACGGCCATGTGCAAGGTGGGCGAGGTGGGCGAGATCTTTGTCCGCGCTGCCGGTCTTGCAGAGTAAGTCTGATAGTCATACTCATGTTTACGCTTCGAGTCGCTGACGTAGGCCATTTTCAGGGGTTATTTGGGAGACGCGGCGTTGAACGAGCAGAAGTTCTTGATGAACTGGTTTGTCGACAACCAGAAGTGGGTCGAAGCGGACCAGAAGACGAGCAAGAATGAGCCCTGGCGGCGCTACTACAATGGGCCAAGAGACAGGCTGTATCGCACCGGAGACCTTGGCCGATATCTTGAATCGGGGGATGTCGAATGTGTCGGTCGCGCCGATGACCAGGTCAAGATTCGTGGCTTCCGCATCGAGCTGAACGACATCGACAGCAATCTGAGCCAAAACATCCTCATTCGCGACTGCAAAACGCTCGTCCGGAGAGATCGTAATGAGGAACCCAGCCTCGTCAGCTACATCGTTCCCGAAAACAAGGAATGGCAGCGCTGGCTCCATGACCGGGGGCTGGCTGACGTCGAAGATGACGGTGTCGAGATGGGTTCAGTCACTGTCTTCTTGAAGAAGTACAGGAGGATGCAGACCGAGGTGCGCGATCATTTGAAGACCCGGCTGCCGACCTACGCCGTGCCTACCATCTACATCGTCCTCAACAAACTCCCATTGAACCCCAACGGCAAGGTTGACAAGCCCAACCTCCCCTTCCCCGACGTCGCCGAACGTGTCGAGGATGCCTCAGAAGAGGATGTGAAGAGCTGGGAGTCTCTCACCGAAACCGAGCAGATCGTGGCTCAGCTCTGGGCCGATGTCATTCCCGGTCTCAACCCCAAGACCATTAAGAGGGAAAACGGGTTCTTCGATCTCGGTGGGCACAGTTTACTAGCCCAGCAGTTCCTCCTGACTGTTCGCAAGAGCTTGGGCACCGATATCCCCATCAGTACGCTCTATGAACACTGGAGCCTGGCTGGCTTTAGTGCACAAGTGGACAAGATTCGGAACAACGAGACCGGCAAGGTGGGGCCAGAAGCCGGCGAGGCCGCGTACACCAAATCTTTGGACGAGTTGCTGCGCCAAATGCCCGAAAAGTACCAATCCGCCGATGGTGAGGCCTTCGCCTCCGCCGAGCAGCTAACCATTTTCCTCACTGGTGCAACCGGCTTCTTGGGCTCGTACCTCGTGCGGGACATTCTCGACCGGACGACGCGGAACGTGAAGCTGATCGCCCATGTCCGAGGTGTTAAGGATTCTTCGGCGGCCCTTGCGCGCCTTCAGAGGTCTCTTCAGGGCTACGGCCTGTGGAAGGCCGAGTGGGCCGCCAGGCTAAGCGCTGTTGTGGGCGACCTGTCCAAGCCGCAGTTGGGTATTGACGATGCCACCTGGCAGAGCCTCGCCCAAGAGGTCGATGTCGTGATCCACAACGGTGCGACCGTCCACTGGGTGAAGAGATACCAGGACATGATGGCATCCAACGTTCTCTCCACCATCGACGCGATGAGGCTTTGCAACGAGGGGAAGCCCAAAGCATTCTCGTTTGTTAGTTCGACGAGCGTACTGGACACAGACCACTACATCCATCTGTCGGACAAGCAAACCAGCACCGGCCAGGGCGCCATCATGGAAGAAGACGACATGAACGGAAGCCGGACGGGTCTAGGCACGGGATACGGCCAGACCAAGTGGGTATCCGAGCAACTCGTCCGGGAAGCCGGCAAGCGCGGCCTGCTCGGCTCCGTCGTCCGGCCGGGTTACGTGCTGGGCGACTCGGCGACGGGCGTCTGCAACGTCGACGACTTTCTGATCCGCATGCTCAAGGGCTGCATCCAGCTCGCCTCGCGGCCCCACATCATCAACACGGTCAACGCGGTGCCCGTGAACCACGTCGCGCGCGTCGTGGTTGCGTCGGCGCTGAACCCGCTCGCGGGCGGCGGCGTGCACGTCGTCCACGTCACGGCGCACCCGCGCCTGCGCATGAGCGAGTACCTCGCCATCCTCGAGTACTACGGCTACGAGACGCCCGAGGTGAGCTACGACGCGTGGAAGGCCGAGCTCGAGACGTTTGTGTCGGCCGGCACGCTCGAGAAGGACCAGGAGCAGCACGCGCTCATGCCGCTGTATCACTTTTGCGTCAACGACCTGCCGGCCAACACGCGCGCGCCCGAGATGGACGACCGGAATGCCGTCGCCATCCTCAAGGCCGATGCCGACCGGTGGACGGGGGTGGATGACAGCACGGGGCACAGTGTCAGCAGGGAGGACGTGGGCCGGTATTTGGCCTACTTGGCCGAGATCAAGTTTGTTGGGCGGCCGAGCGGGAGGGGCAGGGCGCTGCCGGAGATGCAGCCCGAGGTGTTGGCGGCGCTGGCCGTGGGTGGTACTGCTGGTGGGCGTGGTGGTGCGCCTTAGAGATTGGGGGTAGATTTGTTTGAAGGATAGAGAAAAGAGACCGGAATATAGGCTGATGTCGAGCATGTAGAGTTTGCGATGGATTTGGGGTATAAAAGTACGTTTGATAGAGCGTCTAGGAGAATGATACCGCCGTCTTGTGTTTCACCATCTCTTGCGCTCGTTTTCTGTTTGGTTACTACTATCCAGAGAAAGTGGAAACCCGACATAATAGCCATCAAAACCGATCCCAGTGAGCATCAAACTTCCGCAGCGTCTCCAACGCAACCCGCTCCCCAAGCGCGATGCCCTCCACACCAGCAAAGGTATAATGAAACTGTCCAACCCAAGTTATTAGCCCAACCCAACCCTATATCAAGGACTGGGCAAGGTGTAAAAAACAAGACGGAAAAAGAAAGTAGTAATAGACGGAACTCACCCCCCCAAAAGCCCGACTCCTCGAATTCTCCTCCCTCGCCTCCCGGAGACTCGTAAACGTCCTCGTAATCACCCCGCGCCCATCGAGCGTGACATTGCTGCTCAGCACCACCGCAGGGATCTGATCGGCGCCGCCGTTCCACGCCGTCGTCAGCACGGCCGCCGCCGCGCCGCCAAAGGTCGAGTGCGTCGACACATAGTCTGGGTGGCTCGGCGTCGGGCGCAGGAGCGGCGTCCAACTGGCGTCGAAGAGGGAGCGGCCCGAGGCGGTCCAGGGTTTGGGGTGGTGGATTGCGGTTATGGGGCGCCAGAGTTGGTAGGCGAATCTGGGGGTTTGGGGTTCTTTTTGTTAGTGCCGGGGGGGCGGGGGGGAGGGATGAAGAGGGGTGGTTGACTTGCTTGCTGTCCCAGGCGGCGATACCGGCGTTGGCCAGGGCGTAGTTGAGTTGGGCGTAGAACTTGGCCGAGTCGGTGACTTTGGTGGCGAGCTTGTCGCCGATCACGGCGCCTGCGAGGCGGTTCCATACCCTAGGTATTGGGGCCCGGGGTCAGTGAACAAGGTAACAAGTTTTAAGTTGCAGTATGCTGAGATGGGGGGAACATTTACGTGATGGAGGACTCGCGCCAGAAGTATGCCGTGTCAGTGTCATAAGAAGTTCTGGCGGTTGAGTTGAGCGCACCCTGCTCCTTCACGTAAAGGGTCTGCGCCTCAAATTCTTTCGAGTTGGTCTTGGGAGGTGGAGGGGCTCGGAAGCGGGAGATGTCGCCGATTCCGGCAAACGGGTTGATGAATCTGGCTTGTGGTGTGTCGGGAAAGGGGTTGGAGCCGGGACTCTGCTGATAGACGCCGGGTTCCTCGGGGCCGTAGGCGAAATCAACAAAGTTGGTAATCTTGTCATCCGAGCGGGCCTGGGTAACCTTGGCTGCGGCGATTTGACCGGTTTTGGCGGCCTCCTTGCCCTTGTTTGAGTTGGGGTCAAGCCCGATGACTGGGATGACTGCCCGCAGGGCCGCGTCGACGGCATTGTAAAGCCGGCTTCCGTGGAAAACCCAGAGAATGGAATTGTGGGCTGCGTGGGAGACAGCCAGCTGTTGGAACTCCAGGCTTTCGTGCCTCGACTTCACTGCTGCCTGGTAGATGGCCGCTTGCACAACGGCTTGGTACCATCCTGAAGGCGGTGACTGCAGGCCCCCTATGATCGACCCGTTGACAAAGGTCGCCGACTGATCCACCCTGTCAATAACTTAGCATACGGTAAGCATTCGGGGCTGGAAGGGAGGGACTACCAGTAGTAAACAATGTCCCCTGGATATGCTGCATTGACCACTGTCGCAGCAGTGGCCAGAGTGAGGAGGGATAGCTTCATCTTATTGGGCGGGAGTTCCACCGAAGGGTCAGTCACGCTGAGGCAGGCAGTTATAAATTCAATTTAAAGCGCCCGAGGGAGGAGGGCTCGAGAAATGCAGGAACCCGTTTCTCTCCCGGGTGATCAGCGCTTTAAGGTGTTGTTGCCATTGTTGCCCGTGGTCATTGTGAATCCCGGTTTCCGGGATTCCGGACGCAGTGAATGGCGCGACCTGCAAGAGTGATTGCTCAATAGCAAGCCCAGCATCTCCCATACAGAACTACACGTGCACCCAGCGTTCCCCCTTTTGGTACGCTTGGCACAGGTTCACAGGTCATCCGGTCTTGTCCCATATTGCACCATTTGCGGCCTTCTTTGTGTCAATGGACTACCTTGATCTGGAAGGTCAACAGCGGCAGGGCGCCCTGATTGGTAACCACGCCTCCTAGCGCGCATGTTGTCTCAAGGTCCAAGGACCGAATGTGAATAACCCATTAGTTACCTGTTAGACGCATGGTTCGGTCATTATCGAGGATCTTGGCCTGCCTGCTCGCCAGGGAGGAGACACTGTTACCACCCACCGACCGCGTGAAAAGGGGACTAGTTCACTGGAAAGCATCCAAAGAGGTTCGTTCGTTCAGCTCCAGGCTGCTTTGGTTGTCGTGATGCCGCATGGAACAGGCGGCAAGCGCGTCATGACTGCGATTCCTTCTTTCTGTTGGCCGACTTTTGTCTGCATGATGTGAATGGCGTCTCAATGGAGGTTTGGGAAGCAGGATCATGCAGCGTCAACCCATGAGGAGCGGTTGCCTCAACCTCGAGTCGAAAGTATCTCCTGATTACCTATCTTCTTCAATCGAGCGCCCACCACCAACATCTAACTGCTTGGGGTGACTATAGGAAGATTAGGTAGAAACGAGGGAAATGTCCTGCTTGTGCCTGACAGCATGTGGTGAGAACTATTGGATGGCTGTGGGAAATAATGGGAATCACGATCAATCGACGTGTCTCTGACTCGCGTGCATCTGCCGCGCACGGCAGGCCCCTTTCTTTCCAGCTCCCTCTATGACATAAATTGCCTCTACCTCCAAACACGCCAAACCACAGCCAACCTTGTTTTAAGAGTAATATAGAATCGAGCAGGTATACTTCGGCATATTGTTCTAATTTAGTCCACAACGGCTGACAGCTTTAGCCGGACGAGCAGGGAACACAGCTGAACCCATCTCGTGCTCCGACGCAATTCTTGAATCCTGGACCAGTGTGGTCGCCGAGGTATGATCGAAGCCATTCTAGAACATAATCCCGGCGTGGTCTAGGCTTATATAATAGGGATCAGAAGCTTGGGATTAGCCTCATAGTAGGAAAAGTCTCTTCTACCCCTAATAACTGCCTTTCCATGTGGCCTCTCAACTTAGCCATCGTCTTCACCCGTACCGTTACACCGCTTCTTCACAATGATCCCACCGCTCGGTACTTGGGGGTGTGCGGCTGCCGCAGCTTCAACTTGACTTGATATTAGACCACACAGACGCCCCCGTTTCTCAGGGATCCCGGGGAACAATGTCTTCCTAGGCATCACGCCTCTCACTACGTCGCCGCAAGACACCGACCCGGCGACCCCTGAGCGACAAGCTCCCCACCATGAAGATCCCGGTAGGCGCAGTTTTACCCATCGCGCCTTGGGTTGCACCCAGAGCAGCACTGAGGGGCGTCCAGGATATCACGTCCGAGTCTGCTTTGAGCGTCATCCGTGCTGCTGGCGCCAGTGCGAGCTGCGAATGGTTCCAGCAACCCCTAGACCACAAGAACACGACTAGAGGAACATGGCAACAGTTGTATTGTGTCAACCCCCAGTGGTGGGCTGGCCCGGGATCTCCGGTAGGGATTATTTGCGTTCTGTTATGTGCCTGCCCATTCCATCCACTGAAGCGTCTGGCAGGTCGTGATCATGACTCCTGGGGAGACGCCCATCACGACAGCCATCAACTCTGGCCGAGGGTACTCATACTTGAGCAACACGACCATGTCCGGCACCTATGCTGAGGCTCTTGGCGCTGCCGTGGTTGTACTCGAACGTCCGTATTATCTGTTGTTTCCAGCTATGAAAGGAACAGCCAACAAAAAACACCTGGTGACTGACAAACCGCAGATCGGTATTTCGGCGGATCGTCCCCATACGATGGGTTCAACTCCGAGACGCTCCAGTACCTCACCATGGAGCAGGCGGCAGCCGATATTGTCAACTTTGCGCAGAATGTCACCTTCCCCTTCGACAAGGAACAGACTAGCGTGGCCTCCAAGACAGCAAGTACCGTCGGTTCGGGAATTCGCGGGCATGATACTGACTGTAAAACAGCCCTGGGTGTACTGGGGAGCGTCTTACTCGGCAACATTGGGCAGCTGGATCGAACATTTCCACCCCGGCGTCTTTTATGCCTACCACCTCAGCAGCGCTACCGTCGAAGTCAACACGGACAACTGGTACTACTACGATACCATCAGAAAAGGAATCGACACGTATCGAAAGGACACGAAATGCAGCCTCGCCCTCAATGAGGTGACGGATTTTGTCGACAGCTTCCTCCTTGCGCCGTCAGTAAACGAGACCGAAGTGGAAGCCTTGAAGCAGTACTTTGGCTCAGCCTTTGCCATTGCTGACGATGATTTCGCTTAGTAGGTGTTGTTCCACACACTCTATACCTTGTTTGTCACTTGGTAGCTGATATCGGCCCCAGTGCTGTTGCTACCCCTTTTAGGTACTGGCAAGAAACCGGGGGCTACCGCGATGTGCTCGAAATGTGCGAGTCAGTCGTCGGCTCCAGCGATACCGAAGAGCACAAGGTTCTCGGGACTGTTCCGGCTTCCGTAGCCAACTACGCCGCTTATTTCAGGATGAACTTCCGCGACTCAAGTAAGCCCAGCCCCTTCTCCCCGACAACCCCCAGTACCTGCCCCTGAAACTCACAGCCCGCCCCCCCAGCATGCGCCTACTTCGACGTCTGGGGCCAAGAGGACCCCCTCTGGTGTCTCAACACGCACGACCAGCTCAACCCCTTCTTTGAGGCGCGCACTCTCGGCAACCCCTGGCGCACGTGGTACTGGTTCCTGTGCAACGAACCCCTAGAGTCATGGGCCACGGGTGCCCCCGCGAGCCAGCCGTCGATCGTCTCGCGCAAGATCGACTCGCAGTACTGGCAGCGCCAGTGCGAGATGCACTTCCCGCCCCAGAATGGACAGAAATACGGTAGCTCCAACGGCAAGACTCCGGATTCGTTGAATAAGCAGACGGGTGGATGGTTGAGGAATTCGACGAGGGTTATCTGGACGAGCGGGTGAGTAATTACCTAGTTGTTTCTTCTTTTGTTCTATCTGGGAAAAGGAGCTGACCGAGACGACGGCAAAGTGAATATGACCCCTGGCGAGCCACCAGCATGTCGAGTGAGGTCCGCCCCGGCGGTCCGCTCCAGTCGTCTGACAATGTCGCCGCGTTCGTCATCAAAAATGCCGAGCACTCTAACGACGCGTTCACTCCGCGGGCCCTGGCGAGTCTCAACATGAAGGTCAACCCGGAGGTGGTCAAGGTGCAGGAACAGTCGCTCGAGCTCATGAAGAAGTGGGTTAGTCAGTACTTGGTGGAGAAGATGGCTACATGAGCGCGGGAAGAGGGAGAGTTGGGGTTGGGAATTCTCAGGGGTTGAATGTCTCTGGACCTTGAATATCAGCTAGTATGCGATTTCCTGTGGATCCTTGCTCCATCTAAGGATTGATTAACATCAACTTATAACTTCCACGCCGTTCCTTTTTCTTCTCTTCGGTCTTCGTTTCACCGAAGCTTGCTGTTAAAGACCCCCCAACAGCGGGCTGAATTTCATGCCAACGACGAAGCCTCAACGACAACAAAGTGCCAACCACGGCCTCTTCCAACCAAGAACCCCCCTCGTGGCTTGCCTACGTGGACGAAATGGCGTCCGAGATTGTCCCCATGAGAACCCCCGTCGACATTGACACCCTCGACATGATAAATAAAAAAAAGCTCCTCGCCCCGGAGCATGACAACGAGGCCGTGGCCAGAGCTGCCCAAGACATCCGCACCTACTACACCACGCAGCTCTTCCCCCCCGATGATCCCTTCTATAGGATATAGGATCACCCCGGCCACGGCGTCATGCGTGTTCTGGGCTCCGTCATCGAATACGTCTTTGAGCTCTCCAGAGCCGTGTCGTGGCAAGAGGTCGGACACAAGCGGCTTGCCGATCTGCTGATCAGTCTGAAAGAGAGCGCGCCGCCGCAACCGAGTTTGAGCCCGAGGCAAGTCCACCCACGTCACCATTCATCCGTCCTGGGTCAACTTGATAACATTTGTTGTGATTCAGAACCCCCAACTAGGCTGGCGTGGCTGGGACGCCCAAACCCTCGACTGGCACGCAAGCGACTTCTGGCGGTCTTTTACCCGTACGTCATCCCCTCCCCCCCCTACCATCCAACCAACACCCAACTAACCCACCTATCATCGCCACCCCCACAGCAAAACCCCAACTCCCCAATCCAAGACTGCACCTCCGCCCTCAACGTCCACCTCCTCCTCGCCCGCCTCATCGCAAGTAAACCTCTGCCCCTCCTCCTCCTCCGGCTGGCGCACGGCAGCCTACATCTCCCAGGGCCTGCAGGAGGCGAGGCCGCTCGGGAGGGATAATAATACCAAGGCGGCGTTGTTGAGGAGGGGGGAGTGGATGGCTTGGGCGCGGAGGTTGAAGGTGCTTGCTGAGGAGGAAGGGGCTCGCTGAGGAGGGGACGGAGGTGTGGGGGCTGGAGGGGAGTGCGGAGGAGGCGAGGAGGGTGGTGGAGGGGTGGTTGGGTGGTGGCGGGGGGTTTAAATGAGCGTGCGAGGTCTGAGGTTGTTTGTGCTCCACTGTCGTTCGATCCCCGGAGTCTATTAGCCCTGATCGCTCTTCCCGGTAGCAGCCTTCTTGGTCCGTAAGACTAGGTTCCTTTGCATGAACCGCCGCGCTTCACCCAGCGTTTCCCCACAGAGTGTGAGCTTCCTTGTGCCACGAGGATCCGGCTGACAAACTCCCTGATCTGCTCCTGGGTAGGCGGGACACCTAGATCAACCTAGGCCAAGGCCCATTGGGTTATTTTACCCTCCTGTTCCCGGGAGACTATCTGCAGCGACTCGAAGGCATCCCGGCGGGGTTGGGTGCCCGAAAGGCGGTGCTGAAGTGTTGAACGTGGGATCCCAAAGTCTCGGCAAATACGACGTATCGTATAGCCACCGAGCTGGTATTTTTGTATCGCATTTTGTAGATCTTCCTCCGAATAAGCCATCTTGGTATGAAGATGATGTGGTCCAAAATGAGGTGGCAAGCTGAAGATGTTGGGTTGAAGGAGCGGTGTGCTGCCCTTGATGCCGCGAGATGAACCCGGGGCTTGCCTCACTTGGAATACTCCTGATATGTCAAACGAACGCCTTGTAACCTTGTCATGAAGCGACAAAGGTTGGTGTCAATCTCAGAGATAACCATTCAACTCGCTTACTACCTACATTCATCCTAAAACTTGACAAGTTTAAAGACCTTCACACCTCGGACGTAAAGAACGTGTAACGAGACCAGACACTGAAACCGAGTCAAGAATCAAATAAGAATTGAAAATGCCTCTTAACACCTCCCATGACATCCTTACATGTTGGAAGAACTCTGGCCGATCTTGCAAGACTCGCGGCCCTAGAGACTAATAATGCATTACATGAAATGCCATAAAACGAACGTCGTCAACTCCTCAAAAAGCGAACGCAAAGAAGAAGCAGAGAATGCAGGGACCAACCCCTTCCGGTCATTCCCCTCATAACACAGCCCCCGTTCCACCACACCAGCACCACTATCTACGGCGTTGGCGGTGTTGCACAACCATCCTCGCGTCTGACTTGCACCTTGGACAACGCATCGTCTCCCAGCTGCTGGCCAGCAGTGGTGGCATCCTAAGCCACCGGCGGTGCGGCCTTGACCCCGCGACGGCCAAGCAGCGTGGCGCCGTCCAAGTTGAGTTCAAAGGCACCCTTCTGCCTGTGGCGCTCACGTACCTGCTGGCGGGCAGCGGTAGCGACAGCCGCCGAGTGCTGGCCGTAGCCGCGCTGCTGCTCGGCGGTTGCGGCCGGCGGGGGGTGTGCCTTCCTCTCGCGGTCGCGGCCGCGCTGCTGCTCCTGGTCGCGGATCTGGGTGTTGCGCATGCTCTGTTCGAGCTGCTGCGTCGAATTCCCGTTGCCTGCGGCATTGGCCTTGTGGACGTACTCGGCGCTGTCCTCGTCCGCCATCTCGTCGTCCTCTTCGAGCGTCTCGTCGAGCCCGACCAGCCGCGACACGCCGGCCTTGGCGCCGATCTGCTTGCGGCGCTTGCCCTCTTCCTCTTGGCGGTGAACTGCGTAACCGACGTCGAAGACCTCGCGCAGATTGATGGCGGCGGGGGAGCGGAAGTCGTAACGCTTTTCGCCGTCGGGCAGCTTGCGCGCGTCAAAGGCGCGCAAGGGCTGGTCTACCGCCATTGCCTTCTTCTCGTCGCGTGGCGTGGGGCCAGATTCGCGGATCCATGGGTGTGCGAGGAACTCTCGGATGGTGAACCGCTTCTCGGGGTCGACACAGAGCAGATGCGAGATCAGGTTCTGCGCTGACTTGCTGATGTCGTCCCACCATGGAGAGAGGAATGTGTATTGGCCCTTGGCCACCTTCTCGGTGAGCACCTCAATGCTCTCGTCGTAGAATGGCGGGAACCCGCACAGCAGGGTGTACAACACACAGCCCATGGCCCACATGTCAACTGACTTCGAGTACCTTTCATCCTTGACAATCTCGGGTGCCGTGTATCCGACGGTGCCGCAAGGCGTCATGGTCTGGTTGTCCCATACGATTTTAGAAAGGCCGAAATCGGCAATCTTGATCTGCCCAATGCCACCAGCGCCAACCCCCCTGATGAATTCACCCTCGTCAACCTTGTCTTCGTCCCCGGGCTGCTTCGGTGTTGGGTTCTGCGCGGGCGTGAATGGAATGGGGTTGAAGAGGATGTTCTCTGGTTTGATATCGCTGTAGGTTTTTTTGTCAGCGGCCGGCTTACCTCGAGGGTCGAAATGGTTTTCTTACCGATGAACGATTCCCCGCTCCTCATGCAAATACTCCAGCGCCTTTGCAACCTGAGTGATGACGTGCCGGGAGAGGTCCTCGCTAAAGTACGTCAAGCGCACAATCTGATGGAACAGTTCGCCCCCAGGCGCAAGCTCGAGGATGATGTAGTAGTACTGCTTGGACTCGGCAAAGTCGATAAGCTTGATGATATTCGGATGGTCGATCTGGCGCATTATTTGCACCTCCTTTAGGATGTTCGCCCTCTGTAGCCATGGTTAGCTGATCCGCAACAACGTGCAAAAAGACGACTTGCGACATCCCCGGCGCTTGACTCGGAGGTAAAAGCAGAGCGTCGACAGTCATGAGAATGACCCGAGGCAGTCGTTCGTAAACAGACGCACTCAAATGTGACATAGTAAGAGATATTCCTCGCACCTCTGCGGCTTTTGGAGCCTTTGGCATAAAGTCTGGATGAAAATGTCGGTTGCCCTAGAATGCGCCCAGGAGTCGGTAAAGCGCACTGGGGACAGAAAGGGAAGAGAGAGGATAGTCGCACACGTAAGGAAAAGGGTGCTGGCGAGCAACAGGACAGCCTCCCATAACGTCACATACCTGCATGCTGTTCATCTCAAACTTGCGGACGACCTTGATGGCAACCTCGCCGGCATCGCCCTCCCGGTCTCGCGCGCGATAGACATTGCTGAATGCTCCATCGCCCATCTTTTCCCGGAGTTCCCATCGCTCGAGGCCCGGATAGTGGGGAAACTTGCTCTTGCTCTCATTTTCCTCGGCCACGAGCTTTGCAATATTCTCGTCGGGGACGCGTTTCTGCTGCTTCGTCTTGAAGTCAACCGCTTGGGGTTGCGCATGTTCGTGGTGGGCAGCGGCATGGCTTTGCGCGGTAGAGGATGTGGCGAGCACGGAATCGGTCGCTCGTGCAGCCATGGTGTTCTTGGCCGGTTGTTGGGCTTTTGGCGGCGAGTTATCCTGTTTTGCGCGCCCCGGGTCGTCGACAGCGCGGGCCTGCTTGCCTATAGTGATGGTCATGACATCAGCCCTTCCGTCCGAAGTCTGTTGCAGCGTGCAGAGCGAGCCGAGCGCCGGTTGCGCAAGCAGCTCCTGCTTGCATCGTTGGAAGACCTACCATGGCGAATGAAATTCTTAAGTTGCTGTATTGTCGACATGTTGGGCGGGTGTGACCTTTCTTTCTCTTTTTTTCTTCTTTAATCCTTCGTTATGGTGGTTTGTCGTACTCTGGGACAGCGGCGGAGGGGCACTGTTCCGGATCCCGTCCCACCAGAAAATTGGGGATCGGCAGAGCAAGCCAGCGGCGTCGAATTAACCGCCAAAAAAAAAGGAGTCGCCGGCGCACGTCGGATCAAGTCGGATCAAGAATGGCGGGGTGATGCTGTTGTATGCCGAATAGTTAAGGTGACGACAAAGGCGAGACGAGACGAGACGAGGCAACGATAGCGGTCTGATTGCGAATGCGGCGAAATGGCCCAGGAGGGGTGGACGGTGAGGGAGACGGCGTGGTGGGGATCGCGAGGGGTCGAGGCTTTAGCAGGGAGGATGGGGGTAAAGAGGAAGAGGAAGCAAGGCCCTTGATGCAGAAGCCGGTATAGTCAAAGACTTAAATTTGAAATGGAAACGGGGGAGGGTTGAGGCCAATGTGTCGCAACCAAGGCACTGATGGGCTGAGAAGGGTGTAACCGATCAGTGTGTGGGGGATAGGGAACTTCCGAAGGCGCCGGGTTCTCGTTTTTTTAGCTCAGGCACCCGCTGTCATCATCATTTTCATCATCGGGCAAATCTGGTCCGGTGCCGAGCAAATGGTCACCTGGTTGAGCTAATGCGGCGCAGAACGAACAACGACGGCGACTTCTCGGTTTGGCCGTGGTTTCCAAATGGGCAGACAGGAAACCGTCTGAGACACCTCGGAGGACGACAGGGGGATTTCAGCACAACAAGCTCCCGCAAAGGTGAGATGAAGATGTCGAACACGCTGGTCAAACAAGCGATGCAGGTTTTTGGTGGGGATGGGACGGCCTCGGGGTCTGTCGCTACTTCGAGGCCGGGCATGGACCATGGCACAGAGAAGGAAAGTTCAAGGCCACTTGCTTGGCGGAGGCGGGCAGGTGCCATGCTGAGATCTCCCCCAGTTTGGTGCAAGGGGCCCTCCCTATGACGTAGAGGGTAGCGTCATTGGCACTGGCGGCGGAGATTAGCGCGGCTTAGCAACCAGCTGCGTCACACGTCCCCCAATGGACGAGCGGGACAGGGCTGTGGAGTCACCACGTTCAAGTGCGTTCCAGCCTCCAGGTTGCCTGCTCTGGCCGCCTCCTTCCGCGAGCATCCCAACAACTCTGAGACGCCGGCTTGTCAAGGTTTGAGAAAACAGGAGTATTTGATGACTCGGCCTCCTTCCCACATTGGATTCAGTCGCATCTTTGCGTTGTTTCTTCTCTCCTCTTTCGTCCGAAACCCAAATACGCCGGCGAGCTACCCCGCATCGCCGCTGCCAAGACTTTGCCCAGACGGCAACGGCACTGGTCGTGCTGCCCCTCCGGTATTCCGGCACGTCCACCTGGGCACTGGTTGAGTTGGCTCGTTAGATCCCTGAGTCGTGAGGCCTGCGCCATTCAAATTTCAAAATTGAAAGACCCCAACTCTCAAATGGAAAACGCAATGGCTCACAATAACAAAACGCGGCGCCGCGGTGCCTGACAGGTTCCCGTCCTGTTGTTGTTCCTAGTTGGGTATTTGTGATTCGTACATAAGGTAGGTAGGTAGGATTCCCGCGATTGGTGTCCAGTTTCGGATCGTCGCGAGGCTCCCCACGGCAGCAAATCGGTGAAACAGCTCGTATGAAAAGTTATGGGCGCTTTGCCGATCTGGTCTGGGCCCAAGTCCGTCTCCCCGCCACAGGCCTGCCCCGTCATAAGCAATCCGCAGTTGTGATTTGAGCTGATGGTCACAAACGTCTCATTCGTGACAGCATGAAGCATCTCAACACGACTCTAAAGTCCACGCCGTGTGGGCTGCGGCTGCCGAGGCGTTTCGGAGTCCTTCTAGTTCTCGGGTTGCCTTCATTTCCAGGGCTACACACTCTCACAATGAGATGCACCAAACTCACGTACCTACTGAATAAGGTACCTACATGAACTGACTCGCACCCCAACCTCGGATTTTCTTGGCTTCGGGTAATCCCAGCTTACAAAGGTGTGCGGAACTCTGTGTATTTTTGTGATTTGTTTTCTTTTTATTTTCTTATTTTTTTATTTTCTCTTTTATCATTTTATTTTCTTACCTTACTCTAGCTGCTAGTTTGACTGGAACAGGACTGGCCGACATATGCTGTGCTACACTGCATGTCTCAAATTGCAGGTTTTATGCGCCTGTAGGATGCCTAGTAGGATTCTGTTGCCTCAAGAAAAACGAGCGACTGGAACTCGAGAGGCAAGAGACTACGGACGACGGAACAACACTTCGCTCAGGCAAGCCTCATTATCCCCGCCGGGTCGTGGCCGTGATCGGCAGCGGAGGGATGGGCCTCGCATCCGCCCGGCGTCTGGCCGGCGGCCGAAGGGTACTCATCGCCGACTACTCCCAGTCCAACCTCGACTTTGCAGCCAAAAGCCCACGCGGCGGTTCGGTTCTGCGGATGAGGTTGCCAGCGCGGTGGCGTTTCTGGCTGGGCCGGATGCGTCGTATATCACGGGTTCGGATATCTTGGTTGATGGCGGTTTCATCGCTGGGAGCCGGCAGTCTTGGGGAGAGGGGGGCACGGTGTATTAGCTGAGCTTCAATCCTCCACGGTGACAAGTCTCATCGCGTGCAAATTGACACCAAATGTCGGCCACGCTCATATGAGAACTAAATCGCATCTTTCAGATGTTCAGTCATTGACCGCCTTCACGCTCAGTTCCATGAGCCTAAAGACAAATTCAATTCCACGAACAGGGCTCAGGCATGGTTTCTTTGGATGTTCCAAACGTCTTAGCCTCCTACATCCTTCCTCCAAAGGAAAGTCATCAACTGTTTTCAATCAACTTTGCGCGCCCTGCGGAAAGCAAAATCCCAGCGACCCGGACCCTTCAGTGCTTTTTGATCCACAACTAACGCTAGCATTCCCGTGCCGTGCCGAAAAGACACGGTAGACGCGGCCGCAATGCTCGGGTCGCCGGTGGGGGGAAACCGGGTCGAGAACCCCAGAGTCCTCCCTGCCAAGCGGCGCCAGACCCGAGCCAGGTGGATTGGCCGAGTTGGGGGCTCGGCGGCCCTAACAGTCCAAGGCCGTCCCCTTCCGAAGTGCCCGGAGGGGACTAGGCCGGGCTCAGGGGGCATCCCCATTCTTCAACGGCTCCCCGGGATATTACCCGACCTGGACTTCATTTGAGTAAACACATGCCAGCCATTTTCCTCGCCGCCCAATGGTCAGTAAAGCTGCGTGCGACGTTCCGGCGAAACCACCGGTTACCACCCCGGCCAGTCACGCGTTTGTGACACCCTCCCCATCCCCCTATCCATGCTCGGCCATGCAAGCGTCGATCGGGATGGCAGCATCGAGGCTCGGCATCTGTGCCTCGCAGCCAGTCACGTCTGATTCTCGGAAGACCACGCTCCTGGGTCTTGGACAGCTTGGAGTCTTGGACAGTACCTGATTACGAGTACGATGGTTCCCCCGCTGTCATGTCCCATATCTCGCGTCGTCGTCGCTCAAGAAAACCCTCTGTCCCTTTCCGATTTTACCTTGTCACATCCGTACGCTGCATTCCGAACGATGCCACCCGCGACTCTGGTGGTTTCGGAAGCCCATCAGATCACCCAAGACTATTGAGGGACTCAGTTAAATAGCTGTCGACATGGCGGTAACCAGCATCGCCAAAGCTGCCGGCATCTGGGCCGGGGGTCTCCTCCTCGGTCTCGGCCTCCCGTATCTCCAAGACCTGGCTGATCCTCATCTCACATCCTTTATTGGCCACCACCCGATACCAGACTACCCGTTCCCCTTCCCTTTCCCCAAGAACAACAAAACAAACGCTCCTATCGACACGCCCTTCGTATGCGACGCTTCACACAGATACAGGACAGAGCTGGTCTCGCTGGAGCCTCTGATCATCTACGTCCACAACCTCATCTCGCCCGTCGAGATTGCCTCCCTTTTAGAGACAGCCGAGCCGAAGTTTGCACCGTCCCAGGTCACCAAGTACGGCCGGCAACAGAAAACATCAGATCGGACATCGAGCTCAGCTGGCTTACCGCGCGACGACCCAACTGTGATGTGTGTTCTGGACCGGACACGCACCTTCTTGGGCACCATGATGCGAGATGGTTGGGACGAGATGGGGCCCCCGCAGCTGGTCCGGTACAGCTCGGGGCAACGATTCAACGTTCACCACGACTGGTTCAACAACCCACAGTGGGCATCGGACGGCAGCCACCGCAGGTGGAATCGTCTGGCTAGCTTCTTCGCCATTCTGCAAGACAACTGCACGGGTGGGGAGACTCATTTTCCGTTTGCGAAAGTTATTACACCGACGAGCCCTCGAGGCGAGACCATCTGGAAGGGAGGTATTGTCAAGACATCTGAGGACGAGGTGGTCAGGCCGCTATGGAGAGAGCACGAGGACGGCGGGCTCGCGTTCAGGCCGGTGGCAGGGAACGCCATTTTCTGGGTTAACCTGCATGCGAACGGAACCGGGGACACGCGGACAAACCATGCCGGTCTGCCCCTGGACAGCGGGCAAAAGACGGCCATGAATATCTGGCCAAGACAGTACTATCCCGATGAATAATAAAGAGGATATGTACATACAACAAATGGCAACATATATTTCAGGCTTCGGACAATGTGCTTGCTTGATTTTACCCCTGATTTTCGCCTTCATTCCTACGCCGACGACCATACCCGGGCACCGTCGAACCACGTTTCCGTCACCTTCGCTTCCATCAGCTTCTCTTTTTCCCACTCCATATCAACGACCACGAAGTCCGCCTTGCGCCCCTTTTCCAGAACCCCAACCCGGTGGTCGTCAAAACAGCTGTACGCCGCGCCTTCGGTCGCCGCAGCCACAGACTCGCACAACCCGAGCGCAAAATGGGGGTTCACCGTCGTCTCCATCTCGGGTTCCCGGTATGACTTCCTCGTCGTCCCGACATAGATGTTCCCCAACGGCGTGTGCGGTGCCGTAGGCGCATCGCTCCCGAGCGCGAGCGGCGCCCCCAGATCGGCAAATTCGCGGTAGGCAAACGCTCTCCCGCACCTATGTTCGCCGAGCAGCCGCGGCCATGCCCCGAGGATGGCCGGGTCGGCGTGTACCGGCTGGATCGACGCCGTGATGCGCGCGTTTCCAAGACGAGCCGCGTCCTCCTCGGTCGTCAACTCGAGATGCTCCACGCGAGGACGGCGGTCTGGGCTTGCGTACTTGGTCAAGATGTCCACCACCATCCTGGCCGTGGCATCCCCAATAGCATGTAGGGCCACCTGCAGCCCAGCCTCGTCCGCGCGCTTGACAACCGGCTCCAGCTGCTCCGCGGTCCACAGCGGAACCTCGGCATGCCCATTGTGCGCATACGGCTCCGACAAGCCCGCCGTGCAAGCGTCCACAATCCCATCACAAATCACCTTGATCCCCACGACCCTACAATCCGGCGTCGTCGCGGCATTGAACTCCCCCGCCAACTCAACCGCCCGCTCAACCTGCTTCAGCATATCCTCCACCTTCTCACACGGCTTCACCAACCAATACGCCGCAATCCGCATCAAAATCCCTTTCTCCTCCGAGTCCTTCTTCTCCCTCAGCGCCTGCAACGCCTCCCACGCCCCCTCATCCATCGCCATATCCACCATGCCCGTATACCCCGCCTCATGATACGCCACGACAGCCGCCTCGATCGCCGCCATGCGCTCCTCCATGCTCGCCACACTGGCCAGGTACGGCCACACATAGGTGATATTCGCCGCCTCGCTGAAAACCCCGACCAACCGCCCTTCCGCATCCCGCTCGATGATGCCCCCGGGCACATCCGCCCAGTCGTTGGCGCCCAGCTCGGCGATGCCGGCCGTGTTGCACCACGTCGAGTGCAGGTCCTTGGAGTCGATCAGGATCGGCCGCCGCCGGTCCAGAACGTCGAGGTCGTCCAGGTCGGCGGCGCGCGCGCCCCCGGGCGTCATGCTGTGCATCCAGCCGCGGCAGAGGATGCGCGGGATGGTCGGGTGGGCGGCGGCGTAGGCGCGGATGGTGGCGCGGATGTCGGAGAGGGATTTGCATCTGCCGAGGTCGAGTTTGTTGAGGGCTTGGCCGAGCAGCATGAGGTGCATGTGCCCGTCGACGAAACCCGGGATGACGGTTTTGCCTTGGAGGTCGTGGACGGTTACTGTTGCTGTTCCGTCAGGGGCTGCTTTCAAGTTGGCGATGGGTTCGTCCGAGGCTGAACCGACATGCTCGATTTGGCTGCCCCGGATCAGCATGCAGGATGCAAAGGTGGGTGGGCGGTGCAGGCCCGCGTTGGTGCCGGGCTTGACGCCCGAGTGGAAGATCTTTCCATTGGTGAAGAGGGTTGCGGGAGCCGTCATGGTGGTGGTGGTTTGGTTGTGAAACTTAACAGAGTTCAAGCGAGAGATGTAATTTCAAAGTCATTTATTTGATATTGATACTAGTAGTATTTTAAATAGTACCCTCCTCGGGGACAAGTTGGGCAACCGGGCAGCATCGGATCCGATGATCATCTGATCTGATAAGAAAGCCCCCAGTTGCGGGCCCGTCTGGCCTCTGTCCTCTAAGGAGTCAGGGGCAGCCCATTCGGGGGTGGCAACTCGAAGGGGAAGCGGGGTTGACCTGGGCCGAGGACCGGAGCCCCGGGTCAGGTACTGATCTCCCCTCAAACGAAAGCCCATCATGGAAAGGGGGAAGGCCAACATGGAAAGGGCAAGGCCAACATGGAAAGGCGGCAAGGCATGGATGGTCAAACAGAGCTAAGCGTGGTTGGCTTGATTCCACCAAGCGGATTAATAGTTGAGGGGGTGCGTTGTGTGACTGCACCACTACACCACGTTATAATGAGACGTCGTCGAATACAATTTACATAGCACCCCATTTGTGAAGCGCATATATTATGTATCAAAACTCGGCATCTCGGCTGCTTTCCCCTGCCCCGATCTCCCGTTTCATCCGGATCGGTTGGCCGGGCGGTCCGTCACTGAACATGGCGGCCCTAACAAAAGTAGATTGTGTTACACCGAAATGAACTGACCCTTTAGATAACGCCCTCGATCGTCACCCTTAGACTCTCTCGCTTCCGAATGAGGCACCACCAGCTTCGGCCGTCCCCAGTATCGCCATGATCAACAACCGATGTACCGGTGTGCAGAACTGAACGCATCGGCATTGAAAGGAATATTATAACGCTGCACTCCTTCCACTTGTTCTAACCCATATCCCTGGTTTTCTATTCTCCCCAAAGTCAGTGGCTCCCGACGCTTCCGGGAGATCGCCCCCCGTCACTGAGTACAGGCCTCGGCTTGCCATTGAGCTCCTCCTCCCCATCCAAATCAACGGCGGAATCACGATGTCTCCAGCCGTCCCAACCACCCTCCTCCACCTCCTCGTCAGCCAACGGGCTACGAGCGGCCTCAAAGGCCCTCAGCCGCTTCTCGAACCGTTCTTCGAAATCTTGCCCCAGCTTCAGGAACCGGATGGCGTTCCTGGCCAGAATCCCGGCTCTCTCCTCCCAGCTCATAAACCGCCCAAGCCGCTCATCCTCGGTAAGCATCTTGCCGGCCACTGGCACTTCGCCCAACGGGAATGGATAGTCGCTGCCCAGAATAATCCGCTGCGCGCCCCCCGGGCCCAGCTTGCGCAAGACATACTCCATCAAATCCGGGTCGTGTAGTAGCGAGTCGATCCATATTTGGCCTCGACCCCCCGCCTCCAAACCTAGATCTGGTGACGACGCCGACGGTGCTTCCCCCCTGAAATGCTCTGTTGGCGTCACACCGCACGCCCGCGTCGCCACCAGATCCGGCCGGCAGTCAAAACCATGTTGTATCCTCCCCAACAGCGCCGGAAACGCCCCTCCGCCATGGGCAAAGCACAGCCTCAACCGCGGATGCCGAACCAGCACCCCCGACGCCATGATCCCATGCATGGCCAGCGCCGTCTCACACGGCATCCCCACCAGCCACGAGCTCCAATACTTCCCCCACCTGCCCTTATTCTCCTTACTCAACGCATACCCCAGCGGATGCACAAAGACGGGCATATCCAACTCCTCACACGCCCTCCAAAACCCCTCCAACCGCTCATCATCCAACATCACCACCCCCTCGGGGCCATCTTCAACTTCAACACTAGTCCCAATCTGCACCCCCACCATCCCCTGCACACCCTTAACCCTCCTCAACTCCTCCACCGCCGCAGCGCAATCCTGCAGCGGCACCGTCGCCAACCCGACAAACCGGCCCGGAAACTGCGCACAGATTTCCGCGATGTGGTCGTTCAGCCGGCGCGCGAGCACCGTCGCCGGCGCGACGGGCGCGTCGTAGCAGAACAGCACCGGCACCGTGCTCAGCACCTGCACGTCGACGCCCGCGGCGTCCATGTCGCGCAGGCGCGCGGCCGCGTCGTAGCAGGAACGGTCGACGCGCCGGAAAAAGGTGCGGCCGACGTACATGTCGATGGCGCCTGTGGTGGCGTGGTCGGTGGCCGGGTGGAAGGCGGGCCAGGGGTAATTATTGCCATTATTGGTCGTCTCGTTCGATGTTGTTGTGGGCATCGCCGGGGTGGTGGTGAGGGAGGCTAGATCTGGGAGGGAGGGGGGCATGATGTGCGTGTGCATGTCGATGCGGAAGAGGGAGGAGGGCGAGGATGGGTCGTTGTGGCGGCGGGCATTTTGTTGGTCGTTGTTGTTGTGGGAGGGAGGGGAGCAACACAGTTGTTGGGGCAGGTCGCGCGTTGCTGAGGGCGCCATGGTCGATTGTGATGTTTGGAGATGGGAACTAAAGCCAGTGGTAGGAATTGGGAAGTGGAATTGGAATTTCGGCTGGTGTGGAAAACGGGGGAACAGAGATGTTCTGGCTGCATTGAGAATTTCAGAAGCAGCTGCTGCAAAATAATAGTCAGAATTACACACAGGAGCTGCAACCCGGTCTGTTGAGTCGGTTGAACAAAGTCAAATGATGTCACATGAAAGACAAACATGACCTGTGTAAGTCCGACCTACCCAAAAAGGGGGCAGCCGAGCCACTGAGATCCGCCGTGACCCGCTCCGTGCGCGGAAGACGGATCGCGGATCGGATGTGGCCAATGGTGTGTTGTGATTGGTCGGGGCCAGCTCCGCAGTCCCGAGTCTCGGGGTGCCGGCGCCGGCCATCTCCCCGAAGTGTTGGCATTAAAGCCGGGGAGCCAAGTTGGCACAGCCGGTGAGAATCTGTTCTAGCAACCCTGGCGTCGTGGATGCCGATCATCACGGCACTGGTTGGCGGCTGTTTCACTCAAAAGCACCGGACGTCAACGTCTGACTCGACGAGTTGAGAATTGGATGCTGCTAACGAAATTCGCTGTTCAACCCAAGTCATACCTCAATAAGCAGGCAAGTGCAGCGTCCTCACGACGGTAAAGACATCCCTCGAGTAGTCGCCCCCTTCTCTACCCGTTCCGCTGTTCTTCATGCCTCCGAATGGCGTACCCAATTCCCTGACAAGCCAGCAGTTCACCCAAACCAAACCCGCTTCGATCTGCTCCCCAACACGCCTCATCCTGGCTCCATCCGTGGTGAGGAGCACTGCCGCGAGCCCGTATTCGCTTTCATTAGCAAGTCGGACCGCCTCCTCCTCGTCTTCAAACGGAGAAATGGTCACCACGGGGCCAAAGATCTCGTTGGTTTGTAGCGCCGATTCCCGAGCCACATCGGTAAGAATAGTGGGAGCAATCCAGTACCCCTGGATCTCATTCTTGTCCAGCAGAGGGGGAACAGCTCCCAGGCGAAACGTGGCTTTCTCCTCAGCCGCCAGCTCCAGGTAGCCTCGGATTTTGTGGTAGTGTTGCAAACTCGCCACCGCACCCACCGTCTCCCGGAGAACATATTTTCTGGCCACGTACTCGGTGAACTCGCGGACAAAATCCTCGTAAGCGGTACGTTCAACGTAAATGCGGGAGCCGCAGAGGCATATCTCGCCTTGGTTCTCAAAGGCAGCACTGGCGGCGATGCGGATGGTGCGCTCTCGTGTCGCAGGGGCCATCATCGAGTCGGCAAACACCAAGTTTGGATTTTTGCCTCCTAGCTCGAGCGAAAGGTGCTTCCGGATCTGGTGGGCAGTGGCACGGCGGATGGCAATGCCTGTTGGGGTGCCACCAGTAAACGAGACACCGTCGATCAGCGGAGAGGCAACAAGTGCCGCCCCCGTGGTTGGCCCATCGCCCAGCACAATGTTGACGACGCCAGCGGGCAAGCCAGCCTTTAGAAGCAGCACGCCCAAAACTGTGGCCGATGTCAGCTCACAAACATAATAAGCTGCTGGAGACTTGAATTTAAAACATACGGTATGCGGACATGCTCGTTACCTCGCTGGGCTTAGCGACTGCCGTGCACCCGAATGCGAGACATGGTGCAATCTTCCACGTGAGAAGGTATAATGGCATGTTCCATGGTGAGATCAATGCGAAGACGCCGGCTGGCGAGCGGTGTTCGTAGGTGAGAGCGACGCCATCAATCATCCGGGCGGCCGTTTGCTCATGGAGGATGTATGTTGAGAAATACCTGGTGGGTGTTGGTTAGATCACTGTTAAGCTGCATGGATATCACGCCATCATGGACAACCCACGAGAAGTTGGAGATTGCCCGGTCGACCTCGATCCTCGCCCGCTCGAGCGTCTTCCCTTGATCAATGCTTTCCCACACGGCGAACAGTTCGCGGTGGTCCTGGAGCAGCTCGCTTACGCGGCGAAGATGGCCAGACCTTTCTGCGCGTGTGGTTTTACTCCAAGTCTGGAAAGCAGTCCTTGCATGACGAACCGCCTCCTCCACATCATCTTGCTGCGCGCATGGAAGCCTGCAGAGCAGGGCACCGGTTTTGGGCTCGAAGGAATCGATGAATGTTGTTGCAGCTGACGACGGCAGCCTCAGTTCACCCGCGACGTAATTCGGCAGACATATCGGAGTGGGACGGGAGTGGATCAGCGAGTTCGCCTTTTCGAGCGTGTCGCAGCTCCAGATTGCATCGGCGCAGTCCATGAGCGCTTGGCGAGTCCACTCTTCCGGCTTCATATTGCTCATCATGTGTTGATGCGATGGAGTGGAGGTGGAGGAGTTTAACAACAAAAGGCCAACGTTGTGTTTGAGTCAGTGGGTTTGCTGGTTGACGACGGTGTTCAGTTGCTCACGAGCCAGCCCACCGAATTACACCGAGCCAGCGGCCAAAGCTGCCGCCGTTGTTGGACGAGTTGTTGGGCGAGTTGTTCGGCAAACCTCGGAGCGGATCTCGGATGACGGCAGGGCAGGCTAATAGCGGCCCGAGCTTGGTGCCGGAGGCGGGGGAGGGGAAGGGCCCCGCGATTGCGGGGGTCGATCTCCACCGAGGTGATGAGACGGGATGAAAAGAAGAGTACTGAGTAGAAAGAACAGTAATTTCCTTTGAACGCGTTAGCTACTCGCGTACAGCTCCAGTCCTTGCTTCAACTCCCAGGCATCCATCTTTCACATCACCAAAACACCAAAACTCCAATGGCGTCACCCAACGGAACAGCTTACCTTGTCCCGGCCGGGGCACAGGGACTCGCCAATTACCCACACGCCCGCACCATTCCCAGCACAGCAAAGACAATATTCGTCTCGGGAATCTCCAGCCGACGAGCCGACGGCACCTTCGAGGGCTGCGAGACGAAGCCTGACGGCACCTACGAGTTGGATTGCGGCGTGCAGACAGCGGCGGTGCTGCGGAACATCGAAACTGTCATCCGGGGCGCCACCGAGGCCAAGTGCGGACTGGAGAGCGTTGTCGACGCGACTGTTTTCCTGGTGGACATACGGCGCGATTACGGGGCGATGAATGCCGAGTGGAACAAGATCTGGCCAGACCGTACCAAGGCGCCGGCGAGGACGTGTGTGCAGGTTGCGGCGCTGCCAAACGAAAAGATTCTTGTTGAGATCAAGTGCCAGGCGGTTGTGTCGGATTGAGGAGTGGCGGCGGGCCCTCTGATCTCGTTTAATAATAATTACTCGATACCTTGAGCCTTCTCAGAAATTCTAAATCCATCACACCGGGGTTCCTGCTTCGCGTTCAATGAGTCAAAACAACTGAAAGGCAAGAAGACCAGAATCTGGAGGCAGGTTGAACCTCCCAGGCGCCGGAAGGGGCAGGAATAATTCAAGGCAGCCTGTAAACGGAAACCCTGGGTGTAACCTGACCGAGCGGCGTCATCGAACCTTCCAGCTCCAGGGCAACCCGCATTCGGGTACCACTTCCGTACGAGGAATCACGGCAAGCCTCAGCTTGAACCTCCCTTGAACCTTCTTTGAACCTGTCGAAGCAGCAAACCAGAAGCGATCGGCTGTACTTTGTATTGAATAGGTCTGAATAGGACACTGGCAATCTAAATTGTCAAAAAATCTGCACGTACTTCTCCTGCAGCTGTCCTTCGTCCATGCCTGTCTCCGAGGTCCAGACCATCGTGAGTGGGGCTCTCGCTGCCCTCTGTTCAAGTGGAGTCCGGAGTCTTCGATGAGAGAGCTGGCTGGTGAGGTTCCAAGCTCAGCCGAGCTGGAAGCCTTCTCGAAGCATTCCTGGGATCATGGAAGCTCACTTGCATGACGGCCCCTGATAATTATCCCAGCGCATCCGCACTCGGAATGCATCCATCCTCGACGTTTACCGCACGTTTGCGAGGAAAAGTATCACGAGAGCATCAAACACGCTTATTTCTTTTGCAGGGTTCAACCCAGAGCCGAGAATTTAGACAAGCACTCCGTTTCTCCACATGATATCTGGGGCAAACTCAAATGCCGGCTTCAGTCGAGGAGTCCAGTCAGCGGCGTCGCAGCGCCAAGTGGTGGTGGTCTCCTGGAGGCTGGGGGGGTTGGGGAATCTTGGCACCGTGGAAAGTCCGGCCGGCCCCGTCTTTCTCCGGGAAGACACCGCTGGTTGTCGCATCGGATGGACGGGTTGGGAAAGACACCCCGAGGCAATTCTCAACACTTTAACTGCTTTCTAGACCGACGTCCGCACCCACAAACTGCCGACCCGAACCATTCCGCCGAACACGATGTCCGCTGTGCCTGATTTGCCCCTCGCACACCGGGCACAATCTCCGTGCTGACCTTGGTGTTCGGATAGTCGCGGTTGAACAGCCCAGGGGCGAGCCCCAAAACAGGGACTGCTCGTCAGACGTTGCGCGATTGCGGAGAGGGGAGTGGGTCGACCAACAAAGTCGAGGATCAGCAACGAACATTGGAGGACTTTTTGATACATTGCCCTATTAGGAAGGTCATCGAGACACCGATCAGGGTTTCAATTCCTGCCTCCACACAAAAAAAAACCAAGACCTGCAACGGCGCAATCCCCGGCGATGCTTATCGTCTCCTCGTGCACAAGCGTCCCCTCATCTGCTTCCCCGGATAGACCATGGGTCCAGGTCTGGGTTTCCACGTGCCGTGAGCCGGTCGCCTGCAGACTGATGCAGTCAGTCACAAGCTCATCCAACTCGAACTTTCTCGCATGGTGATGGCGTGTTCTTTTTTACACCGGCTCGACTTTCCCTGGCCTACAATCCGTCGGTCCAGGATCCAAGACACCTGTGCCCGGCAAACCTAAATTGACGGACGGGTACTACCCACCCTCACATCTTGGTCCCTTGGATCCCCAGCTTTCCAGTTCCTGCGCGATCCTAGATCCTCCTCAATCCCTTCTCCACTTCAACCGCCGTGGGGTGCAGGGCCAAGAAGGGCAGATAAGAATCATCAGCAGCGCACAACCCCCTTCGACATCTTTTCACTCCTTCTCACCAACCAAAGGACTGCCTGACCACACGAGGCAGCTTGTGTAGCCCATTCAAGATGAAGAACGAGGAGTTTGTAGAAAGCCCATCCGCCGATGAGGCCCAGGGCGGCTCGCATATCGTCGATGGCGTCGTATCCCTCGACCGGGCTGCGCAGCTCCAGCGTGGTCTCAAGAGTCGACACATCCAATTCCTGGCCCTGGGTGGCGCGTGAGTCCCTATCCCCCGCCCCCCCCCCCCCCTCCTCGACCATTGGCCCCTAACACGGAATTGAACAGCATCGGAACTGGACTTTTCGTCGGATCTGGCCAGATCCTGGCCCTCGTCGGCCCCGTTCCATTATGGTTGGGTTATCTGTCCATGATGTTGGTTGTCTGGATCATCATGAACGTCATTGCCGAGATGACGACATACCTCCCCATGAAGGGCATCACATTACCCTATTTCACGGACCGTTTCGTCGACAAGAGTCTCGCTTTTGCCTCGGGATGGAACTACTGGTATGCATATGCGATCCTGGTTGCGGCCGAGGCGACGGCCGGCGGCATCTTGCTTGACTACTGGGAGACTCCGGTCCCATCAGCGGTCTGGATCACCCTCATCCTGCTCGTCTGCCTCGCCCTCAACATCATCGCCGTCGAGGTTTTTGGCGAAGCCGAGTTCTGGTTTGCCAGCATCAAGCTGATCACCATCATCGGCCTGGTCATCACGGGCATTATCATCATGGCCGGCGGCGCGCCCGAGGGTGGAGCCACGGGGTTCAAGTACTGGAACGACCCCGGCGCCTTCAAGGAATATGTCGGAACTGGCGCCACGGGACGATTCACCGCCTACTGGACGGCCTTTGTGCGAGCGGGCTTCAGCTTCATCACCTCCCCCGAGCTTATCGGCCTCGCAGCCGGCGAGACGGTCGCTCCTCGCCGTAACATCCCCAAGGCCGCGCGCCGCTTCCTCGCCCGGCTCGCGCTCTTCTACGGCATCAGCAGCTTGATCATCGGCGCCATCGTGCCCTCGGACGACAAGCGCCTGCTCTCGCCCGAATCCAACGCCAACGCCAGTCCCTGGGTCATCGGCATCCAGCGCGCCGGCATCGGCGGTCTCAACCACGTCATCAACGCGGCCATCCTGACCTCGGCCTGGTCCGCCGGCAACGCCTTCCTCTATTCGGGCTCCCGCATCCTCTACTCGATGGCCGCGACCGGCCAAGCCCCCGCCATCTTCACCAAGACCACCAAGCGCGGCGTGCCCTACGCGGCCGTCCTCGCCACCTGGTCCGTCGGCCTGCTGGCGTACCTCAACGTGTCCCAGAACGGCGCGCGCGTGTTCGGCTGGTTCATGAACATCTCGACCATCTCGGGCTTCATCGCCTGGATCGTCGTCATGATCACCTACCTGCGCTTCCGCTCGGCCATGGAGCACCAGGGCCTCATGGACACGCTCCCCTTCCGGACCATCGGCCAGCCGTACGCGACATGGGGCATTCTGGTCATCGTCTCGCTGTTGACCCTCACCAACGGGTTCCAGGTGTTTGTGCCGAGCCGGTGGAACTACCAGGACTTCTTGGCCGCCTACATCACCATCCCCATCTTTTTGATCCTGTACATTGGCCACAAGCTGTGGTTCCGGACCCCGTTGGCAAAGAAGGCCCACGAGATCGACGTCTTGACGGGCAAGAAGGAGATGGATGAGTTTTGTGCCAACGACCACCCGCCTGTGGCCAAGAACTGGTTGCAGAAGATCTGGTTCTGGCTTGCTTAGTTTTGGTGTACCTGTGTTGGGAGTATTATACCTGTGGGTGGGCATTCATAGGCCCTAGAGAGACAGGTCGGATGTGATACCCGAAAGGCTTTAGTTTTGGACAATGGAAATGATTGACGAAGCATTTGTGGACCCAATGACCGGCACACATTACAAGTTTAACACATGTTACGCACTTGTTGAGAGCTTGGAGAGTTGGAACGAAGTCGAGCTCGGCCAGGAGGACGAACATGAATACCGCAGAAATCGGTCCTCGTCAACTTCTTAAGCAGCCGTGTATGAATGGCGTATTGCAGTCGACACAAATCAAGAGAGACATGATCAGGCACAAAGATTCAAGCTGAAACTTAGCTGTACATGTACAACCCGAGTGAGGTCCTATCTACCACGCAAGAACTTTGGACTGGGCGGGTTTTCCGTGAATAGGCCGAGACTCCTGTGTCCCCCGAATACGTAATGATCAAGGCAAAGAAAAGGGTGACCATGACGTGCTTAGGAGGTTTCTATTTAGTCTTCCAACTCCGATTCTGCACCCGGGGTGATCAAGAACCATTTTGTATGCCCTAAATCACCTGTTCTTACTCTTTGACGGCAGGACATCCCTGAAACCGGCAGCCCAAGACCACAAATTACTAACCAGCCAGCATGGACACGGAAACCCCGATAGAGACGGGCCTGGGCCTAAAAGAAGCTGTGCAGGAATTCCCCGAGGGGGGTATCCGGGGCTGGGCAACTGCGTTGGGCACAGCCCTGATCATGTTCAGCACGCTTGGATACGTCAACTCCTGGGGGTGAGTCGGTGGTTTATCAATGTGCAAGGCTTTCGGACTCGGAGGTCCGGATGTGCCGCTGACACAGACACACTGGTGTTGAGTAGAATTCTCCGGTCATACTATGAGACACACCAGCTAAGCGAACAGAGCCCGGACCAAGTCGCGTGGATCGGCTCGTTGCAGAGCTTCTTTGTCTTTGGCGGTACTCTTTTTGGTGGACCCATGTTTGATAGATGGGGAGAGAAGGTCTGTCTTGTCGCCCCCAAGACCAACATATAGAGTCTATACACTGACCCTTGACTGCGTTACCTTGAGGTCATCCGTCCGGCCGCCGTGGCGTATGTCCTGTCACGCATGGTGACTAGCTTCTGCCAGAGATATTGGCAGTTCCTGCTTGCCCAAGGGGTCTTCGGCGGCATTTCTTTGGGGATGACAATGTCCCCGTCCATGGCGGCAACGCCGCAGTACTTTTACAAGAAGCGCGGGACCGCCATGGGCATAATCATGGCGGGATCATCTGTCAGCGGTGTGGTATGGCCGATTGCCCTCTCCAAGATGCTCCACAACGAGCGCCTTGGCTTCGGCTGGTCACTCCGTATCGTCGGCTTCATAATGCTTGCTGTGCTGGCCCTCGGGGCCACGGGAATCAAGGCCCGCCTTCCACCACGCAAATCGGGATTTCTCCTGCTCCGGGCGTTCCGGGACCCCGTCTACTGCCTCAACGTCACTTCGAGCTTCTTTCTCTTCATGGGCATGTTCACACCGGTCTTCTTCCTCCCCGGCTACGCTTTAGCCAAGGGCATGGACAGGGAGTTGGCGGGATACCTCCTCGCCATCCTGAACGGCGCCTCTTTCATAGGCAGAGTTGTCCCCGGAATCCTGGCCGACAGGTTTGGCCGCTACAACATGCTTTTCGGCGCGACTCTGGCATCCGGCATCATCACGCTTTGCTGGACAAAGTGCGAAACCAGCGAGGACATTATCGTCTTTGCCGTCTTCTTCGGCTTTTGCTCCGGCGCCCTCGTCTCAGGGGCCAGCACGACCCTCGCTTCGTGCCCCGGAGATCCCAAAGATATCGGTACCTACATGGGCATGGGCCTGTTCCTGTCGTCGTTTGCGGTGCTTATCAGCCCGCCAATCAACGGCGCGTTGCTGAAAGCTGACAATGACGTCCTCGACGTATCCATCTTCAGCGGCGTCTTGTTGCTTGTCGGCGCTGTGGCTGTACTCTTGACGAAGGCGTTTGGTCCCGGTGGCTTGTGGGCAAAGACATAGGCCGTTGGGGTACTTATTACTAGTAGAGTTGAAGAGCAGACAGCCAGTCGATCGGGCCAAAAAGGAGAACAGAACTAGCTGAACGCAAAAGTTTCGATCATGCTGGGATTCGAACCCAGAACCTTTACCAGCTGGTGATAACCGGAA